>JAUZST010002956.1:0-17559 GCA_034779995.1 Parotocinclus haroldoi
TGTGTGTGTCTCTGTGTGTGTCTCTGTGTGTGTGTGTGTGTGTGTGTGTGTGTGTGTGTGTGTGTGTGTGTGTGTGTACACACAAGAACATATATATCATAAGTTAAATACATAATGAACTGTTGATAGAATCTATACTGTATAATAGCAGGGCCGATGTATTGCTTATTAAAACTTTAATAAGAACTTAATTTCCCAAAATCATTAACACAAAGCTTATTTTATAATGAAGTGTTAAATCTGATGTCATTTGCTGAGTAATGGATTGAAAGTGAACAGTAAAAGCAAAACATTTTCTTGGTGAACTGTGCTGATGCTAAATTCTCAGCTTAAAAGTGATCCATAGGACCCTATTCGACCGACTATAATGATCAACCATTTTAGGACCCATGGACATATTTGCACCAAGAATACATTACTGCAGATGTTAAAAATAAGATGTTGCTGGCACATCAAATTTAACCTTTAAGGAGAACATGCATTGAATGTATTAGGTCATGCATGTTGTGTGTCAATAGCAACAAAAATATCCAGAGCTGTAAGATCTTGCTAGCGTTCTCTTCATAATACTGGCTAAGAGCAGAAGGATTGAGTAATTGCAGCTGTACAATTAGTAGTCTGATTTGCAGTTCTTAACATTCTGACCTAAGCAAATGCTAGAATTTATTTACGCTGTAGAACCCTGCTTTGACTGAAATACATGATTTATTGTCGCAACATTTGGTTAATACAAACACATTACGGCTAACTCTAATGCGGGTTGAACTTTGCTCTGTCTCAATGTTTTGTGTTGGTCCAGATTGCTGCTCGTACTTTGGGGGATCTGGTGAGAAAGCTGGGAGAGAAAATCCTTCCGGAAATCATCCCTATCCTTGAGGAGGGCCTGCGCTCTGATAAGAGTGACGAGAGGCAGGGTGTGTGCATCGGCCTCAGTGAGATCATGAAGTCCACCAGCAAAGATGCTGTATGTTATTTCTAGCAGAACTTTTAATTTGATTATATAGTATCTTTTTTGGATTTTTAGGTCTGTATTTTATGTACTTGTCGTGCAGGTGCTGGTTTTCTCGGAGTCCCTAGTGCCTACAGTGCGTAAAGCCCTTTGTGACCCACTGGAAGAGGTGCGTGAGGCAGCAGCCAAAACCTTTGAGCAGCTCCATGCCACTATTGGCCACCAAGCACTGGATGATATCCTCCCTGCTCTGCTTAAACAACTGGTGAGACTAAAGTCCACTTTGTTTTGGATTATCTTAAGTCTAAGATGTCTGTGGCTGAATTTTCACACGTCTCCTCAGTTAGTTCTGTAAGTTCTTGCAGAAAGAGTGAGTTACTAAAGTACTGGGTTGCCTATGAACCTGTTTTTGCATCACATAACTGACTGATAAAACTGGTTATTATTTCAGTATATTTAAATATACATTAGCCTAATGCTATTAAAATCTGTAAAAGGTTAATCAGCCGTATTTGGCTTTTCTATATTGCTCGTTGTTATTATTATTTATACTAACCTTAATAATCTTTGAGTGATGAAATACAGTGCGTCATCCAGTCTAACTAATTTATGAATTGACACTTTTGTTTGTTTATTAGATTTATTTAATATCATATCTGCATCATTGGCTATTTATATGACAGGCACGTAATTATGCCCATACACTAACGTAATGCATGTCTTTGGAATGTGGGTGGAAAACGAAGTACCAGTAGTTAATCCCACATAAGATATTCAAACCCCGCACAGGCAGAATTTGGGGTTGGGATTGTACAGTGGATTGTACAGTTGTAGTGACACTACAAATGATCACAATTGTAGATTCAGAAACATCTCTAATTTAACTTTAAATTACGTTGTAGAAGAGCAAGTAGTGGCAGTATTAAACAGTTTTTTTTCCTAGATTGTGAGGTATCATCTATAAGTGACAGAGATCTGGCAGGAAGCAAACTTATACTGATTTACGCAAAAAGCAGAAACTAAACCTGCCAGTACTTTTCTCATTTGAGGAGGGAGAAAAAACACCAGAAAAAACACCAACCTATATATACACCAAAATATACGACAGAGAATTTTTGAAAGAAAATTGAAAGAGGAGCTTGTCCCAGGACCTGGCGTACATTTAGTCCTGTTTGGATACTAAAAGCTTCCTTTACACATATATTTCAGTCTATTGTTTAACATCTCCTCTTCCTTTACACTTTTCTGCTTTGATCTACTTAAATGTGTCTCTTTAGTTAGACTTAAAAATTATACTGTCATGACTGTATAACGTATTTCCAACAATGTGAAATGCTGTCTAGACAAAACAAAATCCACTTAATAATTAAGCAGTAATATGTTAAGGCAGTTGTCATTAAGTTAATAAGGTCTAAAATTGAGAAGGCAAATGGTTTGAGCCCTAACGGCATTCTGGCTGGATCAGTCCTCACACAGGCGCTATTAAACTGTGATGATGGAAGGGGCCATTATAGATGGTCTGATAATTTGGTCAGTTGTTGTATTCTACTTTTTGGTACATTTCAGTAGAGTAAAAACATTATATTTTGTTCTTGTGTTATTTATATAGATGCTGCTTGACACCATTATGAATGTAAGACATGTCCCCTGTGTTATTAAACATTAGTAATAAGTTGTGCTTTATTGGTTTGCAGGATGATAAGGAAACCGCAGAGTTTGCTCTGGATGGACTGAAACAGGTCATGGCTGTAAAGAGTCGATCAGTGCTACCTTACCTGGTGCCAAAGGTGATTATTGCTAGCTAATAATTCCATGTTTACCACTGTTATATGCATTTATTTAAATCCTTTGTACATATTAAGACCAGATTGATAAGAGTTACAGAAAACAGACAAACACAGCGTGTGTGCTTTGTTACATAGGCAGAATAGTATTCAAACCTTTTGAGTATACTGAACAGGGGAAATATTATATATATGACAGACCTGCAGTAGTTTGTAGTGAATCGTATTTTATATACTTTTTCTTATAATCGTATTCTATATACTTTACTTTTTCACACACAGTGCAGAAATAATGGCAGGTTTGTTGAACTATATTTCATCAGGCACCGAGATGAGGTGCTACGTGTCAGATACTGAAAGATTGTCAGTTGTATAATACAGTCAGAAGAATACTGATGCCAGACATATTGTGTAGTTTGAACTAGGTTCTTGTTGTATTAATTTAGTGGCATAGTTCAGATTTGACTTTGTCTTCATTTTAGCTGACTGCTCCTCCGGTGAACACGCGTGTACTTGCTTTCCTGTCATCTGTGACTGGCGAGGCTCTGACTCGTCACCTGGGCGTCATTCTACCTGCTCTGCTCTCATCCCTCAAAGAAAAGCTGGGTAGTGAGGAAGGACCTCAGGTAACCAGATTCTTCACTGCCAAAGCACACACACACACACACACACACAACAATACAAACCCCATACAAGGAATTATCATTGACATCATCAGTGCTCACGGTGCTGAATTGTGCTTCATGTCGGTTTAATCATAGCTTAGTCAGAGACATGTATTATTAAAAAACTTACAATCCATCTTTCTGCTCACTATCTATTAAAGGTACTGGACTCTGGACCTAGTGGTCCAGGGTTCAAATCCCATCTCTGCCAAGCTGCCACACTTGGGTCCTTATCATTGCTTGAATTGTAAGACTGCATCATTTGCCGTAAATGTAAATTAGCCAATCACAGCAAATTGGTGCATTTAGGCATTTAGTGATAGTCAAGACAATCTTCAGAAATGTTGAAACCTTGCATCAGAATGACAGAGAAACACCCTCCCAACACCACACACACACACACACACACACACACACTTCAGACTCTAAAATTGACAAACTGAGCATTTGTCATTTAAACAACACATCCTATTTGAGTGTTGTTGCTGACCATGTTCATCCCTTTTATAACCACAACATATCTTTTGAAACCTGTTTCCAGTAGAATAACACACCATGTCCAAAAGCTCAAAAAATCTTAAGCTGGTTCCTTTACAGTCTGTATGTGATAGTTATTACTACTACTTTAAAACCTATTTATATTGCATGTTTTTTAATAGTACATTCTCCTAAAGTAACATTATAGAGCCGAATGCCTACAACCAATATATGTGATACGGAACTCATCCTTTTTGTAAAATATTTGTTAAAATAAATCATTAGTCATCATTAGGAAAAACTTCAGAAATATTTGTTCATACACATCTCACGTTTTAGATTTTTTTTCCTCATTCTGAGTAGTGGATTGAAGAGAGAAATTATTTAAGCTATGTTGATTTACACGTGTTAGAGAGGTTCCTAACAATCTGGTGTGCACAGAATATATGAGGTCTTAAATCGCTTGGGGATTTTCAAATGGATGGTTTATGAAATGCTGTCTAACAGTTCAGTATTTTAATATAATAATAATAATTAATTTAATATAATATTTGCAAAACACTTATTGTCTTTTGGACTACATGAAGATTTTACTAATCAGAATAATACAAATGTACAAATATGTAAAGTCATTTATGGTTTTTCCTTTGTGCAGGAGCTGAGCAGCTGTCAAACTGTGATTTTGTCGGTGGAGGATGAGGTGGGTCAGAGGATTATCATTGAAAATCTTTTGGAGGCGACGCGTGGTTCTGATACTGGACTCAGGGAGGCATCAATAACCATCCTAAATGCCTACTTCTCTCGAACGCGCCTCGACTACAGTGCCCACACGCGCACACTACTCTGTGGCCTTGTGCGACTGCTTAATGACACAAACCAAGAGGTGCTCATTCAGTGCTGGGACACCATCAACTCCATCATCAAGGTGCAAAACATATGGCTTCTTATATGTGGTAACGTGTGACAGTGTGATGAAAATGTGTGTAATAACGTGTATGCTTGTATACAGAAATTGGATGCCGGAAGTCAGCTGGCTCTGATCGAAGACTTGCACAGGGATATTCGTTCAGCAGCAGCTGAGGTGAAAGGGGAACATCTACCTGGCTTCTGTCTGCCCAAGAAGGTGATGCCTATATTTACGTTTCTTCATTCTTGCAACGCTTTTGTTCTTTCATTATTTTTTTCTAACCACGTCCTTATCTTTGGTAGGGGGTGACATGTATTCTGCCAGTCCTAAGAGAGGGTGTGCTAACAGGAAGTCCAGAGCAGAAGGAGGAAGCAGCTCGTGCATTAGGTGCAGTCATCAAGCTGACATCTGCTGAGGCTCTCCGACCCTCTGTAGTGAACATCACAGGACCTCTTATCCGCATCCTTGGTGATCGGTTCGTCTGGTCTGTTAAGACAGCCTTGCTTGAGACTTTGACTCTTCTGCTTCGCAAGGTAAAAAAAAAAAACCAATACAATTGGTTAATCAATCGAGGAACCAAAATATTAGCCGATAGAAACACTTGTTCAAATTTGTAATTCTGATTTATCAATCCTTTTTCAATTCATTTTACAGTCTCTGACTGTAGTCACACATCTCTGATTGAAATAGTTATGATAGAATCTGTGCTATAAACAGTTTAATGAATGGGAGGTTATACTGGAGTTTTCAAAAAATCTTGACACACGAGACTAAAACAGCTTAGCTCAGTGTAGCGCTGTACAACATTTATTTTTTGGCTCTATTTGACTGGTTGTAATGCTTTGCTCCACTAAAACTTGAAAGCTGGAATTCCTCCCAGAAGAAATAATTGAAGCAAAATGTTTCTCTGCTGGAAATGCCATTTTAGAAAGTTATGTGGTATCTTGAACCATGAGCTTGGAACATGAAGTAATATCAACATGGCTGCACTCATTCAACAATAATAGGATGTTTTGTCTCTACAGATGTGCGCCTTTTATCGACCATCCAATTAATGTCTGCACAGGTCTCAACAGTGATGACTTTAAATAGGAAATAAAATCTGCATTTAGAACAAGCTGCCATTTCGAGAAAAATGTGTACTTATTATGTTTGCAGAAGTGATCTTCTAGAGGATACTGCTACCTGTGTAATTTAGGTATCTGGAAGGGCTTATGTTGAAAGAAGAGAACTGTTCATGCAACTTCGGAGTTAAAGTAAAATATTTTAGCTTATTTTATTTGAGAAATTAGACTAAAATACAACATTGTTTGTCTTATTGCAAGTAGTACTCTCAGTATCTCTGTATTCTATGTAACCTATAACAACACTGCTCACAAAAATTAGATGATCATTCAAAAAAAAATTCTTACTGTGTATTGACTCTATACTGTGAAGAACACCAAGAAGAACAAGTCTATCAGGCTCGTGTTTTGGCCTGGTCAGAGCCCAGATTTGAACTAACAGATTATATTTAGTCTGATAGTAAAAAGAACGAACTGGAAACTTTTAACTACTTGTCAACTGTGTGAAGCCTTTGCCATTGAGTGGAACATGAATGAATTCTTCCATAATTAAATTCCCTCTAAATTTTGTGAGCAGTTTATATAAAATGTTTCATATTCATTCATTGATACTATTTAATTTGGCTGAATGTCCGTTCTTGCTTCCCTCAAACAAAAGTATCCGAATTGAGAACACAAACAAATAACAAACCGCATGAGCTTAGTCCCAAAATAGGAAACTTACCTAAAATTCACTGCTTAAAAAAATTGGGGGTTGTTGCATTATGGGATATATTCAACCAAGCAAGCACTGAAGTACTGAAGCAAGTACTGAAATTCCTAACCATAGAACAGTCCACATTAAACATTAAACCCTTTTTGCCACGAAATAACCGAAGTGAAGTTGTGGCATTAAAATTCATCAACCAACCAAACAAAAGTATCAGTCCAATCACTTATGTTTTCAGTCTTAAACTCGTTTGCCTTTTGTTGTGAAAATATCATTTATAGTTGCATTAGATTAACAAAGAGACTGTCTGGTTAATATCCATTTTGAATTATGACCTGTTTTACAGAACATATCGCGGCCATTAAATGGCACAGATGTATAAGATTCTTTCCTGCAGTATTTGTTTTATATTAGAAATCAAGTCTGTTTATGAAGTTTTGGTGCTTGATCAGTTCAAAACAAAGTTGACCATACAATTAAATGCAATGAAGTATACTTGAAAATACAATAGGTGTAAGTGTAGAATGAGTTGCCAGTTAAGCATGACATTTCTGGTTACAATGAAAGCTTATTTGTTTGGTGAGACTGGCTGTTTATTGACTCTTGATTATGCTTATCATCACCAAGAAACAAATATAATAATACCAAGTGTTACACTATTGATATTACTGAGCAATTATGTATATCCCTTATGTTTCCTTCTGTGTAGGTTGGGATTGCTCTGAAACCATTCCTTCCACAGCTCCAGACTACATTCCTGAAGGCACTCCAGGATTCAAGCAGGGCTGTGAGACTGAAGGCAGCTGAGGCTTTGGGTCAACTTGTGTCCATCCATACAAAAGTGGACCCACTTTTCACAGAACAGCTCTCGGCCATCCGAAATGCAGAGGACTCTGGTGTCAGGTGAACTATAAAGTTATACTTGGCCAATGTTGCTAAATAAGATTAGGCAAGTTAGACTGCTAATTTTTGCAAATATTTGCAAATAGAAAGTTGGCACAGTGGCTCTGTGGGTAGCTATGTTGCCTCACAATAAGTAGGTATTGTATTCAGTGCCCTGGTGGAGTGGTCAGGGTCCTTTTTGTATGGAGTTTGCTTGTGTCTGTGGGGGTTTCCTCTTTGTACTTCTGATTTCTCTCACAATCCAAAGACACTTGTTAATTAGTGTATTTACAGTGCCGCTAGTGTGAGTGCCCTGTGGTGGATTGGTGCCCTGTCTAGGGTTGTTCATGCTTTGCAGTCTATGCCACCGGTTAGGCACTGGCTCTCCTATGACGCTGTAAATGATCTAGCACATAAAGTGAATGAATAAATTTGCAAATCGACATTTCATTTGGAAATAAATTTGGAAATACTGTACTGTCTATTGAGGATACACTGTATACAGAATTGTACTGTAAGCTACCTCTGATTATATTTGGATACACTGTATACAGAATTGTATTATAATCTATAACGCTGTTCTAACAGGGAGACCATGTTGCAAGCACTGAGGTTCGTCATTGAAGGTGCTGGGGCAAAGGTTGACCCTGCTATTAAGAAGAACATCACCACCACATTACTAGGCATGCTGGGCCATGATGAGGTATGGCACTTGCCTCAAAAGTTTTTTTATCGTTACGATGTTTGAAGATAGATACGTTTAAGTAATTATCTGTCAGTCATACTGAGTAGTATCTAAACTTTTATCACATTTTTTGTTGGGAATAACCAGTTACACTGCCTAAAGTAGAGATCTGGTCAGACAGGGCTGAACTACTTTTCAAACCATATTTTATTCCTCATCTTACCATGTGCACATGGTAAGATGTGCTACATCAATGGGATACAGTCTACAACTGAACAAGCGCATTAGTTTTGCTGTTGATTTAATTAAAATGCAAGTAATTAATGGGTAAGAAATTAGAATCTAGAAAAAAGAATTTCAGGTCAACATAAACAACAGGTTAGTCCCAGTCACCATACAGAAAGTATATTAGTGCAGACCTGTTTAGCAACTACTTTTCTAATGTTCCACTTGGACTATAAACAATTAGTATGAGAATACTATTCTTGTGAAGTACTAGCATTCATGTTAAATGAATAAGGATGGTTGAACAAGGATGGACAGTATAGTACTTATGATTTGTGTCTGTGATTAGGATGCCACTCGGATGGCCTCTGCTGGGTGTGTTGGTGTGTTGTGTGCCTTCCTGCCTGAGGAAGAGTTGAAGATTGTGCTACAGCAGCATGCCCTTGGTATGTATGCACAAACACACACTTTCTGTATGCAGCCTGAACAGCTAAAGAGTAACTATCCTGTTATCACCTGCATTTGTGCAGTCTTTCTTTTAGATTAACCATTTCAGCCCTTTTTTAATTAGGTAAGTAAGTTAGTTTTAGATTAATTGTTTACAATAAACTTGGGTTTTGAGGATCAAAATATTACAGCACATGAGTTTTAAGTTGACAAAACAATTTAATTGCATTTTATAGATTTATTGCATTTGGCATCAACAGTACTGAAAGCATTAGTGATGTTATTGCATGAATAAAAATATTCAGAAAATACTACACTTATCATTATCAGCATCATCATAATTTCCAATAATATGATGCAGATTCATAGTTCTCAAGCCAATCTGGGGTATTATTTCTAAGTATCCATATGCAAGACCTTGCTAAACATTAAATACTAATCTGTGTGCAGGAGACGTGTCTGGAATTGACTGGATGGTGCGTCATGGGCGTAGCATGGCTCTTGCTTTAGCAGTGAAGTCTGCACCTGAACGGTTGTGTGCTCTCGAATACAGTTCCGCAGTGTTGGATGCCATCCTGTCCAGTGCTACAGCAGACAGAGTATGTTAACACTTCTGCATGCTGCATTTTATAACATATTACAGGGTATTTAAATAATAGTTCAAATGTGAAGTATGATTGTTTACTGAATTGTATGTTAAAAATCAGTACCAAGGCTGAATAATGTAATGCAGTAATGTAGATATTCCCAACTTAGACTGCTCACAAAAATTAGGGGATATTTCATTATGGAATATTTAATTTTTACGTATTTACTCATTTTTGGGAGCAGTGTATTTACTAAACCTAGTCAAGTCTTATTTATGTAGCACCTTTTACAATAGAGTATTGTCTCATAGAAGCTTTATAACATTGTGTTATCTAAAAAATCCAATTCCCAATCGAGCAAGCCTAGGGCGACAGTGGAAAGGAAAAACTCCCTAAATTTTGTAAGGACTCAAAAAGGGACCAGTCCCTGTAACCTGAGCCATGCATCAAAACCTAGAGTTGGAAGTTTATTCCATAGTTGAGGGGCCAAGTATGAGAAAGCTTTTCCCCCTGCTGTGACTTTTTAATTCTAGGAACTGAAAGAAGTCATGTACCTTATGAACAAAGTAAACAAGCTGGATTGTAAGACACTGACTCTGCACTATTTGAAGTTTAGAGATTTACTAGATAACCCAGCAAGCAAAGCGTTACAGTAATCCAACCTCGAGGTTATAAATGCATGAACCATGAACCACGGTGAGATTGCTTCTCAACCAACCAGAACCAAGTCAGCAATAACTGTTGTAGAATTATTCCTGCATGCATAGTTGCATAAAACCTACAATACTATAAACCTGTACTTTATCTTTATCTTTCCTCCTCCTTTTTTCATGTGTACTGTAGATTCCGATAGCCTGCAGTGGAATCAGAGCGATGGGTTACCTGATGAGACACCAGCTCAGATCCGCAGGAGGAAATGCTGTCTCACCTCGAATCATCACTCAGTTTGTCAAGGTAAGCTGACCAAAATCAGTCAATAGCATGACATGGCAGAATTTGTCACCAGTTTGTCAGTAAACTTTGTTCAAGTGGCATCTAATCAAGTGGCTTCAGCTTCTGCCATTATACTGCCACAATCCCATTGATTATATCTGGTGGATATAACTAGCTAACAGACAGAATTAGCTGATTACTAATTAGAGGAATTCCAGGAGATGGACGCCTGGCCTTGTGAACTAGGTTTTGATGCCATTCAGACTTGCGACTTCCTGGCACAGTGCAATTTCTGTACGCTAACTAAATGAAAATGAAAAGTTTTCATGTGTGTGGTATTGAACAAATTTTGCATTTATTAGCTTTGGTGGGACTTCAGGCACTTGAGATTATCAGTTGCATCCTGTGAGTGCTGTATAAGGACTGGATTGTTTAGTAGTATAGTTTATAGCAGTTGCCTTTTACCTTTTCTCCTGTTCTCACATAATCCATGTCTCTAAAAAAAAGGTGTCTGAATCTTTGATTTTTTTCCCAGTTTTTGGAAGTAATTTTGTAATTTATATATGTGATTTTTAGTTTATGTTTGCTACTGTGCCATGGTTCATACTGTAAACCACCTCCTTGGGATCAATGAATAATTTGTATTGATCCATCTCTAAGCAGCTGTTTTTGTATATTGTTGTGCAGTGTCTGCAGAATCAGGCAAGTGATATTCGTCTGGTGACCGAACGAGTATTGTGGTGGGTGTTTAAAGAGGCAGACGTCCCAGCACTGGAGCCCAGCCAGGTTAAACCACTCATCAAAGCCCTGCTGGACAACACCAAAGACAAGAACACCAGCGTTCGAGCACAGAGTGAATATACTATTGTCAACCTGCTGCGACTCCGCCAGGGCGATGAAGTTATGCAGGTCTGGTCCATAAACACACACACACACACACATCGGGCCTTTATTTAAAGGGGGTTAGCCCATCCCATCCCACAAAAACGCAGGGTAATATGCATGCACAATGTTAGCAGACTTGTGGATAGTTGTGTAGTATTTATGTGCGTGGTCTTCATTTTGTTAGTCAACATCACACCTTCATAGGCAACTAAATAACACTTTGTCAAATAATTAACACGTAAATCTCACATCTCGATTAATTATCATATTTTTCCATAAAAGAGCACTTGTGTGGCTTTAGGATCTAACCATGATGGTCATATTCGGCATATGCACAGTGATATTGTTAGTTGCTGCATTATATGATTTAACACTGGGTTTTTTATATTTTACAGAATAATAGTGCCATTCTTGATTCAGCCAGTAACGAGTTGCTCTCTGAGTGTTACCGCCGATCACTGAAGAAGATTTCGGGCCTACCTGACTCCAATGAAGAAATTGATGACACCATCCTTACATAATGTGGCATGATCAGTTGTTCCTGAAATTCACTGCTTACCCCAGAAACTTGGCATAATTTTTGTAAAAATCACATTTTCCAAATTCAAATTGATTTGACTGATTGAAATGATTCATGATGACATGATAATTTCATCCTGTTTTCTTCAATATTGTAATGTCTCAGTATAGATTGAGTGGGACAACCCAAAGGATGACTGTTTTTTAATCAACAGTATCCTTTGATATTGGTTGTAAAAATAAAAAGAGACAAAAACCTGGCTTTAATAAAGTTTGACTCATTGAAGTCACCAACTGTGAAGTAAACACTTTATTCTAACAAAGGAAAATTGCATGCTGCTGTATATTTCATGCAATATGCATAGTGGGTGAGGCTGTTTACTGATCATACATTTCCATCTCAGTAAATCAGGGCTCATAAGTTCAGACAGTATTTTCTCATTATTAATGACCACATGAATTAATATAATAATATAATATAATATAATTAAGTTAATGTGTAATTCATATAGCAGCAAGTTCAAACATAGTCCAGCTGATAATGACTTGACTAAATTGTTTCTGAATTAGTGCTGAAAGGTTTAGGGAACAAAAAATAGATTGATATTATGTGTCAGGGTGCTAAAGGTTAACTAATTATTTCAAAATCATCTTATGCATCACTTTTTGAGATAAAGGCTATGACTAAATAATTGGTAATATGACCTGGCATTTAACAGCACTGTATGACTTATTTAATCAAGAAAATGTTTGGAGGTAAATTTGCCTGAGTTTGTTACTAGTTTGTCAACAGATTATTTGCCTGTATTGCTGGAAATCTACAATCTCAAACTGCAAACTTAGTACATAGTGTTAGTACAAACTATGACCACAGTATTGGAAAAACCAGTACCAGTAATATAGGCTGTAATATAGCGACGTTAAATAAAAACCAAATAAACAAATGATCATTCCTAAGAACTGAAAATACAACTTTAAAATACTTTTTAATTACACATTTTGACTTTCACAAGGTTTGCTGCATCAGTATTTATGGTGGAAATTTATATGAACTCTAGGCTATGAAGAGTGATCAGATTCATTTTAAAGGCATTCCCTGCCTGGCCTTCTCATACAATTGCTGTATTCCAGCAAGTGCATTATAGCCCTACAAAACGGCCTGCTAATAACTGATGATCTAATTAGCTCAGGAGAAAAGGTTAATGAGGACAAGACAGGTGGTGGCACTCTGACATGCTGATTAGAAGAGTTTGCTCTAAAAGGGTAGTGGAGCATGTTTCTTCCTTTAACCATGGATGTCTCAAAGGAAACATCATCATTGCACTGTATCAAACCGGTTTCACTGGCAAGGATATTGCTGCTTGTAAGATGGCACCTGATTAACCATTTATCAAATTATCAAAAACTTCAAGGAGAGTGGTTCAATTGCACTACCAGTAGAGAGCTTGCTCAGGAATAACAGAGGGCAGGTGTAAGAGCATCTGAACACACAGTGAGATGATGGCTTGGTGTTAAGAAAGAAAACAAAAAGGCATTTCTCTCCAGGGAAAACATCAAAGACAGACTGATATTCTGCATTTTCTCTGATAGCACCCCCTTCAGGTGGTTTGGGACATCTGGAAAAATTGTCCGTAGAAGAAAAGGTGAGCGCTACCATGAGTCCTGTGTCAAGCCAAAAGTGAAGTATTCTGAAACCATTCATATGTGAGGTTGACTCTCATCCACGAGTAGGTTCACTTAAAAGTTTGCTTAAGAGTACTGCCATGAATAAGGAATGGTATCAAAACATCCTCCAATAGCAACATATCCCAGTGATTCTCCCTGGAGATGAACAGTGCTTTTACCAGCATGATGGAGCACCATGTAACAAGGCAAAAGTGATAACTAAGTGGCTCGGTCAATAAAACATCAATTCTCAAATAGTGGGTAGACAAAACCCAGAAACTGACCAACTCCAAGCACTGATTAGGCAAGAATGGGTTGCCATCATTCAGGATTTTCCCCAAAATTGGATATCCAGAATGCAGAGGTAAACTGCAGAGGTCTTAAAGAGGAAGGATCAACACTGTAAATGTTAAGTCTTTGCATATGCACTTCTTTGTCAATAAAACGTTTAATGTATAGAATGCTTATAATTGTACTTTATTATACCATATAAACATCTGATAAAATGGTCTAAAAAAACTGAGGCAGCAAACTTTGTGAAAACCAAAATCTTGGCCATGACTATACGACAGATTGCAGCCTTCTAGGGTTATGCCTTGTGTTGCTGGTTGTGCACCACCTCCCCTTAAACCCTGACTAGGATACAGTGGATAAGACAATACATTAATGAAATGTAATATTTTGAAATGTATATTGCCAAAACAAAAAAACTCATTTTTTTCTTTACATGCATGTTAGCTAGCTTTCATTTGCATTATCATCTTATTGCAGGTTTATTGAGTCATATGCTAGATGCAAGTAAACAAAACATATGGTGTCCATTTTGTTTCTGACAAAAATTGTATAATTTGCCTTAAAAGAACTGTATAAAGTCTTTCATATTAGCCACTGTTAAATTTGAAAGGTTTGCCCATTACTAAAGCATGCACTAGATAGTGTGGTTGCTGCATTGTCTGCCTAATCCTGCCAGAGTGGCAGGAAAGATGGTGCCTAGCCAGTGGCATAGTGCGCAAGCTAAGAGCAATGCTTTCCAATAAATTGTAGTGCTCACACACTCATACACAAAGTTATTTACAGGGAAAGAAAGAATGGCAATGAAGCGTTTAATAAAAACGGTGTAAACAACATGAAGTCAGGTATCAAATCTGTGTTGCATTAGGAGTTTAGGCTGTTGTTTGTGGTGTAATGTGAGGGATATTTTCTTGGCGCACATTTGGGCCCCTTAATACGAAGTGTGCATCATTTATACACCATTGCCTACTTGAGTATGGTTGCTGACCATATCCAACTCTTGCACCATGATGTAGCATGTTCTTATGGCTACTTCCAGCAGGATAGCACCATGTTACAAAGCTCAAGTAACCTGACCTGCCACAGCTCACCTTTTTACAGTTGTTCAGAAAACGCTTTGCTATAATTTGCAATGGTAAACTTCCAGTGGGCAGTATGAGTAAGTGTGAGAGCAATAACACCAAATGTAACATACCTGCTCCTCATTTACACCTGAGACCCTGTAACACTAACAAGTCAAATGACCCTGGGGAGGTAAAACAGCTAAATAGGCACAGTTTGGTCATTTTCACTTTTGTTGGGTGTATTCACTTTTGTTGCCAGCGATTTAAACGTGAATGTATGTTGAGTTATTTTGAGGGCACAGAAAATGTACAATGTCATACAAGCTGTAGACTGACTACTGTACATTGTATCAAAGTTCCATATCTTCAGTGTTGTCCCATGAAAAGATATCAGATTTTTACAAAGATGTGAGGGGTGTATCCAGATACTGTATATATATACTGCTCACAATATTTAGGGGATACCCCAAAGTGAAATATTCTCTCATTTTGTCAGCAGCATATATACGCATACACTCACACAATGTGTGAGTAGTATATAATATGCAAATGATTACATTTAGAAATGCCAATTTGGAGTAATCAATTAACCTAACACACATCTTTGGCCTGTGGGAGAAATCCAGAGTGATTCCACACCCTGGGATTGAACCTAGAACCTTCTTGCTATGAGGGAGCAGTGCTACCCACCAAGCCACCCAAGCAGAACAGTGAGGCTCGCTTCAACAGAGACTAAAAACTCACCTCTTCACTCAGCATTTAAGTTCTTAAGAACCTTCTTAAACCTTCCTAAAAACCTTTGCTTTGTATAATACAAAGCACTTTTGTAAGTCGCACTGGAAAATAGTCTGCTAAATGCTGTAAATGTAAATGTGAGTTCTCTGTATGCAAACGTTTATAATTTATTTTATTATCATTTTCTTTTTAAAATAATGAAAGTAGGTAGGGGGCAGCATGGTGGCCCTTGGGTCGCGCCACTGCCTCACAGCAAGAAGGTCCTGCGTTCAATCACAGCATGGAGCAGCATGGGTTCTTTCTGCGTGCAGTCGGCATATCCTCCCCGTGCCTCCGGGTACTCTGGTTTCCTCTCACAGTCCAAAGACATGCGTGTTAGGTTAATTGGTGTCTCTAAAGTGGCCCCTTAGTGTGTGTGGCCTATGATGGATTGGTGCCCCATTTAGCGTTGTTCCTGCCCTTGTGCCCAGAGTTTTCGGGTGGGCACAGGCTGTCCGCGATGACGTGGATTAAGCTGAAGACAATGAATGAATGAATTAAAGAAGGTTGGCCAGTAGGTTCCTGACTAACACGCTCAGCTCAACTCTTCCTCCACATCCTTCATACGTTTCTTGTAGTCAGCTTTGCCGCTTAGTTTATGTCACTTTCACTTCAGTGTTGTTCGGTATTAGGTCAGACTTAAATTTTTTTGTGATGAAGTTCACTCTCTTGCACGCAGATTTTCTATTTCCCGTTTGGCAGCTAAAACATTATGTCTACAACTCAGTTAAAATACTGATTAAAAGTCTGATTTCACTGAAGAAAGTCTAGTATCACCTCGGCTTTACTGTTGTTAGTTTTTCTAACTTTGTTAGCAGTCCGGATAAGGCGCCTCTAGGAAGCGTTTCTGAAAAAAGCGTAAACAGTGTGTTTGCTTACGCCTGCGGAGAGTCATTGAGCATGCGCGCTGATGACCGGGCAGGGAACTCAGATTGAGTAGCAATAGCGTTAGCTTAACTTCCAACCGAAACGGAAGCCTTGTTCCGCCCTGTGAGTAGCGCAACTCTGCTGAACAAACCCCTGCATTTTCGCGGAAAATAGACTGCGTTTAGAATTTAATTCCGGCGGGACATCTGCCAACAGAAGCAGCGCGACTTTGGCCGATGAGCCGGGAGAGGTGACGCACAGCAGCGCAGGAGCGGCAAGTTTAGCCGACACTAGCGGCATGGCCAGAGACTACGATTACCTCTTTAAGCTTCTCATCATCGGAGACAGCGGTAAGCAAGGCCGTGGTGCGCCACGGGAAGTAGGCCTGGATGTTGAGCGGTAGATCATGGCTGTGTGAAGCAATGTGGCTTTTAGCTAGAAAGACTATTTAATCTAGACGTCCTCCAGGCTTTTATATGTCTTTGCGTTATACATTTTCATCGTTTTCATTCAAACACGCAGCAATGCTTTATACAGGTCTGGGTATGTCAACTAACCAGGCCGGATGTCTTGGTAACAGCTTCCGCTGATGAGTATACTTTCATACAGTTGTTTACCAAGAGCATTTAAAGTCGTTTTATTTCATGGTTGTGAAACCATGTAGTACATGCACAGTGCAAGAGGACATGCAACATCAATGCCAACAAAAAGACCCGTGTTTGTTTTGACACAAAATGCATGATTATACGTCTTAATTTATCTATTCTTTTGCTGTTAAACAAAAAATGTGCCCTATAAAACCTTACGTTTTTGTTTTTTCAAAGTTAATGCATTTTACTTGGTGATGATTTATAATTAGGAGGTAAAGCTGGTAAAGCATCTTCACCCCTGTGTCTGGTGACTGTGTAAGGCAGACCTTGTTTGTGTTTTAATTCTCTAGAATTGTGCAAAGTATGACTTCATAATTACAGTAGTTTTCAAAAGGTTGTGAATTGAACGCACTCACGTCATTCAAATTTTGTTATTAATGTTCTACTTAAACGTTCTCGCCCACTTTTAACATAAAAAAATGCACAACGCATCACATTACAGTATTTTGAAGTATATCACATTGACACTTTCCATCCGTGTAGATGTACCTGTTTCTAGGCCTTTTGTGCAGCTTTATTAATTAACTGTA
>JAUZST010002957.1:0-17557 GCA_034779995.1 Parotocinclus haroldoi
AACTCCTGAAGACAGAGCTCTTCAAAGAGCACCTACTCTCCTAACACCTCTAACAAACTAACTACTTCTAACCTCATATTCTTCTTTCTCTTCTCTACTTCTCTTTGACCTCCTTAAGGCCCTATCTAAGATGTTTTACCTTGTCATTATTTTGTACTAAACTATTGTAAGTCGCTATGCTATTTTTTTTTTTTTTTGCATAAAGTAGTGGACATGCGCAATTTTTCACACTACATACAAGGTATTGGTAAGTCATAGCTATAAGTTTTATCGTGGATGTTAAACGACGAATACCTGCAATGCACAAAAGTTTGTGGACACATTTTGTATGTTCTCCTAAAAAGCATATAATGGATCAAAGGTGTGACCAAAATAGCACTGGCTATGGCGCTGCTGTTGATGTGCCGAGCAAACGGAGAGGGAACATCGCTGTATGTGGCATGTGCTGTACATAATATACAGGGTGAGTCAAAAGTCACAGGACACGCTTTTATTTTAGCAGCGAAAGGGAAAATTAGATATCTAAATACCCCAGCATGTAAGGGGTGAGGGGGTCTATCTTTCAGGCTACGTCGGGAATGCGGCCGCCATCTTGAATGCCGCCATATTGGATCAAGGGCAAGTTTTTCCAATCTGAAAGGGGTCATGTGGGGTATCAAACATGATCAGAATTGTCTCCGAAATCAAATGGTGCAATGCGATTTGTGATATCTCTTGTGGTTCGAAAGAAACTTTTGTTCTTCATCACAGGCAACTGAAAAAGGAACTGATGATCCTGTATCCGGAGAACACAGCTGTTGTAGCATAGCAACAGACTTCAACAGCCAAAACCAGAGAACTGTGGACAATGAGAAAACTAGTGATCATCTGAAGGACCAACGAGCCTTTGAGCCTTTTGTGAAAAATCCATGATGCAGCACATCACGTGTCCTGAGACTTTTGACTCATCTCTGTATTCTCTTATTATATATACATATAATAATATTATATATATAATATATACATATAATAATACATATACACATATACATAAGAATTAGCTTGGCATTTGTTCCTCCTTTGAGATTCCACGAATCTTTTATTAATATTGGAATTGCTCTTGTAGATCTTTGTATGGAGTAATTAAACATTATTGTTATTATTATTATTTAGTATTTAGTATTATTATTATTATTATTATTTATAAATGGCTCTATTCTACCATCCAAATCCTCTTAAATCCCCCTTTCTCAGACATGGAACTAAACCCAGTATTATATGCGCAGGATAAAAGAGGACGACTCACAGAGGAAGGATTTTTTTTCAGATTCTGACAGCTCATCAAACACCTCCCAGAATGTCACGATAGTCGGGTGACTCGAGCTGAAACCTCCTTCATATCTTGTATTCTGCAAAACACGAGGACCTGGATTAAATCTTACACCTTTCAAAACAGGAATGCTGTTGTAATTGCTCTGCAGGTGAAATGAGTACACGCTCACCTTCCTGAGTGTGTCCCAGTCGTAGTGCTCTGAGCCCACCAACATCCCTCTGAGCTCCTCGGGTGTGAACGCTTCCACCACGCATCGATCACACACTCTGTAGAAGCCCTTTCTGAACAGCTCGAACACTCGCTCCACGGATTTATTCAGCACATAATCCATGTAAGCGTCAACAAACTGGGATCTGGTACAGAAATAAGAGTCAGCAGTTTAATGTCCATCTCAAACAACGGCTAAAGAAAACCTATCCCTTCTAACACTCCAGCGATTTGTTTTCTGCACAGAATTAAACGTGTGTGGCTGCTTCTGTGGACACGTGGCAAAAATGAGGGTGAACAGGGGACTGAGAATTGATTTACATGCCCGAATCAGAAAAAAAATTGAACAGCGTGGAACAACGCATATTAAAACACAAAGAGTTTCTCATTCATTTTATGTTTTTTTTTTTTTTCCGTGCGGCCGGATAGGTGGGGCGGCACCGCTGCCTCACAGCAAGAACGTCCCGGGTTCGATCCCAGGGTGGAACCGCCTGGGTCCTTTCTGTGTGGAGTCTGCATGTCCTCCCCATGTCTGCGTGGATTTACTCTGGGTACTCCGGTTTCCTCCCACAGTCCAAAGTCCCGTGACCCGGTGTGGATTAAACAGAAAATAATGGATGGATGTTTTCTGTCATTTCATTTGTTAATAAACATCAACTCCTGCATTACAGACTTGCAAGACATTTCTATTGTACCTTTTAACTAATGAATCATTAATTTATTCATTTTTTACCCGCTTATTCCTAATAAGGGTCATGGGGAGCCGATGCCTAGCCGGTAACACTGGGCACAAGGCATGAACCCGCTAATCCATCACAGGCCACATACAAACAAAGCCACCCACATTCATACTGGCACACTTAAGAGAGACCACTTGACCCCAATACACCTATTTGTAATGTGCGAGGATATCGAGTACCCCGAAAAAACCCACAGGACCACGGGGAGAACATGCAAACTCCACACAGGCAGAGGACTGGATTTAAATTCACTTAAATACAGAGGTTATGCAATGTTTTAAACTGAAAATAAAAAAAAGAAACAGATCCATATTCCTGAGTACGGGCTTGAATGAACTTACTTGTTTGAGCTTGTGACTGCTTTTCCAGGCGCATTTGGATCAAGCTCTACCTCCTGGCTGTCCCATTCAATCTGAAAATGTCCGGAGAAAAAGATGAGTACAAAACGAGGCGTGAGCTGTGTGAGCTTAACCGAGGTAAAGGCAGTGAGATCTGAGACAGTCACAGACACTCACGGTGTAATACATGTCCATGTTTTCAGCGTCGTCATCAGGATAGTCCAGTATGTACTGCAAGCTCCTGAGCACATTCCACAGGTTAGCTACACGTGATTTACAAAGTATGACATGAAACAGATTACAGAACGATGATGAAGATCAGAAAACGTACCGAGCTACTCTAGGGCTCAGCTCGGCAAAGTCTTCTATAGAAGGTGTGACATCCAGAAGTTTCTTGAACAGGGCAGAAGGAAAAGGCATGTGTACTACACAGTTGTTGTAGAAAGCCAGACCACACAGCAATCCAAGAAGGTAGTACCTCTCTTCTGGCATTCTGGGCTGAAATCAAGAGGCGCAGGGTCAGAGGAGCTCACAGAACGTAATATTAGTACTAAACGGGAGTTTTCAGCTTTTATAATTAAAAAAAAAGGTATCGCTTTGGCTTCACACAGGGTTTCTACCGGTGCAAATTCAGACCAAAACAAGGCCCTGAAATGAATTTAGATCTCGGGGGCATAGTTCCATAATTAGTTCCTAGAACTGTTTGGTGAGAAAGCGGCTTTCCTGAGACCTCAGCCCTACCTGAGCGAGCCTGTGAGGTGACAGTGGCTCCTTAAATCTGATCATGAAAAAACCTTTGGAGGTCCATGACTGAAACAGCGACATAAATACAAAACTAGTATTTACTTGCTTAGATCATTTTCAGAGTAATTTTGAGAGTAACTGGGGTATCAGTGCATCCCATTCTACTGCCCCTGTTTGCCTACAGAGAATCCAGAAATGTCAATCAATCAATCAAAAGAATCCAAAATATATTAGCAATTAGCATCCAGCGTATATCAAGTGTATAACACAGGACCATCACAGGACCACCACTGACCAGAGAGCGTCCTGTGGTACAAAAGCTAAAATGATGAAGGAATCAAGGCTGATTTAGACAGATTAATCCGTATCCTTAGTCCACCTACACCAACTGGTATTATGGACCACAGTCACTAATCTGACACCTCCATGATCCATAGGACCGTTGTGGTTAAGGTACTGGACTATGGACCAGAAGGTCCAGGGTTCAAATCCCACCTCTTCCACACCTTTACCCTGAGCAAGGCCCTTAAACCATAATTATTTGGATTGTAAGACTGCATTCATTGTAAGTCTCTCAGGATAAGGGCGTCTGCTAAATGATATAAAAAGTCAAATGTAAAAATGCACTCGACAAGATAATAAATCGGACACTTAATAGTTCAGATAAACAGTTGGTATTCATTTGATGACACGATCACACAGCGCAAGGTTTTCCTAATTATTTCTCTTCCTTACCTGAGTAGGAAACCAGATCAGTGACTTTGTGTCATCATACATGAACATTTTTGATTCTGGATTCAGCAGCTCCTTAACTGCTTCGTGGAAGAAGTCTCTCTTATTGACCTCAGTCTCTCTTAAATCGTCCTGGTAAACCACCTATATATTAACCACACACACACACACACACACACACACACACACACTTATTATAACTGACCAATCAAGATGCTGCTTTCAATACATTTAGTCGAGTTCTAATATTAAAAATGAATCAGACAAATGTCTAAGTTCTCAGTCTTCCAAATCATGGTAGACTTAAGCGTTTGAGTTTAAAGGCAATTGGATTTCTTCTTTGTTCTTGAAGACCTTTCACCTGTCATCTGAAAGGCTTCTTTAGATCCAATAGCTGATAGGAAGGCCCAGGTATTTAACCTCTAGTGTGGTCGCCATCTTGGACGTGGTGTTAGTGTTATACAGGAGCCAAGGAGTGACCCATCTGTGGGTCACTGCCCCAGTCTGCCATCATGCAAGTTGTTAGGGTTGTGATGCTCCGCCAAAGAAGGGATCTCAAGACTGATGCTGGGATAAGACCAAAGAGACACGGAGAAGAACCTCAGACATCCATTTGTGAGGAACAGAAAAACAGGCGGTCCCATATGTGGCAGGCTTTTCTGAACACAAAAACGGGTTCACCCCAAGGATAAAACACCCCAGCGGATACTGAGCAACGTTGTGTTTGCGCAGATCTATACACAAGAGAGATCATACTACCACTCCACAGGCACATGGTACAACATAGAAGAACCAGCTCTTCGGGACAGGATTCAGCGGAGCATCTGCATTTAAAGGAGAAGGGACACTCTTTGACAGTGCAAAGGTTCACTTTTTGGACAGAGAAGACAGATGGCATGAAAGAGTGGTAAAGGAGGCCATCTATGTCCAACAAATACAACCGTCATTGAAGAGAGGTCACCAGCTCTGGCAGTCTTAAGATCCCTTCCTGGGAGGTGTCTAAGGACACCTCAACCCATGTGACTCTAACGACTCTAATGACTCCCATATTGACGGGGTGGGTCAAGGACTCTCAGGACCACCTCCAAGGTGACACCCTACTAGGCTAAATACCTGGGACTTCCCATCAGCTCCTGTAAGTGAAGAAACCTTTTGGATGAGACGTGAGGTCTTACAAGACCCCCAAAACAAGCCCAATCGCCTTCAACTCAAACACAAAACAGACAAATGTAATAATAACTGACACTTGCAATGTAATGTACATAGTTCATCTAAACTAAATGACGAAATAATCCAACATGACATATCTGTGAGTGGAAATTTAAAGAATGTGATGAAGATCAGGTGTTGCATTCAAGGGACAAAGTCTGATCTGATAAAGGTTTGTGGAAATGCATCATGGGACGAAGAAATGGGATTTCTGAGGACCTCTAAAAAGAGGAAAAAGTCCAAACCTGAGCTAAATCCAATAGAAATGTGGAAGGACCTGGCATAAGCAGTTCATGTGAGGAACAACAAATAACATCCCAGAACAGAAGCGGTTCTGTACAGAGGAATAAAGGATTTCAGTTCTTCTAAGCTGATGTGCAAAACTGATCAACAGTTACAGAAACGTTTAGTTATAGTTCTTGATGCATCGGTTTCCTCACTCAATGTATAAGTAATCATATTTACATTTACAGTATTTACAGTATTTAGCAGACGCCCTTATCCAGAGCGACTTACAAAAGTGCTTTAAGACATCAGTAATATAATCCATTCCTAATAATAAGGAATCTAAACAAGAACACACTTCTGAAAATGTAAAGGTTGTTTTTTTCTTGTTTTTATATTTTGTTTTAAAAGAAAGAAAGATAAGGGTTGGGGGGTTTAGTTGAGGTAGGTGAGGAATAAATGGGTCGGACATTATGAGACGATGTGCCTTTAAGGACCTCTAATAACTCATTATATAATGAATTTTGTTTTATAATTTGAATTTTTTTTCTACTACTAATTTAAATTTTAATAATAATTTGTTATTTATTTTAAACTAATTTTCCTATAATTTAATATACATTTAGCATTTGTCTAATTAACACCCTGGCTTGGTTCCTCCCAAGGTTTCTTCCTACCATTTTGGGGAGTTTTTCCTTTCCACTGTCGCCCTGGGTTTGCTCATCTTGGAATTGGCCTTTTAGATAATTGTATCACTGTACAGCTGATTTGAGACGATGCTACGTTATAAAAAGCGCTATAGAAATAAAATTGAATTGAAGTCTTCAAACGACGTTTGATTATAGCCAGAGACTCAGCTGTTCGAACATTGAGGGAAAGTTCATTCCACCACTTAGGAGCCAAAACAGTGAAGAGTCTAGATGAGCGCCTTCCTCGTCCCCTGAGAGACGGGGGGGACCAGTCGAGCAGTGCTAGAGGACCGGAGTGAGCGAGGGGCGGCGCGGGGTGTGATAAGTGCTGCAAGGTAGGAGGGTGCAGGCCCATTTTTAGCTTTGTAAGCAAGCATCAGAGTCTTAAATCTGAAACGAGCAGCTACAGGGAGCCAGTGGAGAGATGGGAGCAGTGGTGTAGTGTGTGTGAACTTGGGAACATTGAACATTGAAGTCTTGCAGGTGAATTCTGGATCAACTGTAAGGATCGGATCACGGTCAGAGGAAACCCTGCTAAGAGAGAGTTACAGTAGTCCAGTCTTGAAATGACAAGTGACGGACAATGACAAATGGACGGATCCTTCTGATGTTGTTCTGATGTTGAAGGAAGCAACACGACCAAGAGACATTAGCAATGTGGGGAGAAAAGGACAGTTGGTTGTCCATAGTCACTGCCAGGTCGCGAGCCACGACAGAGGGGGAGATCCTAGCCTTGTCAACTGAGAGGACAAGGTCTTGGTGAGGAAAAGAGTCACCAAAAGTGATTACATGTATTATGCAAAGTTTTTATTTTATTTCATACAACTGGAAAGGAAACAAGGGTGTAATCATACAGTTTCATTAAGCAACACCCAATGTACTGGGGACTAGATTGGTTGCTAGCTCTGGACACTCACCTTGTGATTACACCCTTGTTTATGGATGGAAACTGACATGAATTAAATACAAAATGTTGCCATATCTTAGGCACATCAGAGGATTTACAACTGCATGGAAATGACAATTTAACCATTGCAAACCATTGGTGCTGTGGCAGATCCGAGAAATACCAAAAAAAACAAAAAAACAAAAAAAAATTGTATTCTTTAAATATGATTGTCGGTGGATCTGCGAAACAAGCAATAAAAAAAGTCTGGCCTTAGGAGTGAAAGCCTCATCTCTGCAGCCAGGTTCCATGACATCATTTTCTAATTATTTTATTCTTAGTAGATACATGGCTCGGGGTAAAAAGTCTTGTCCTATTAGATCCCTTTCATCTGCTCTGACAGGTGGTTGCTTCAGTTCTGGGCAATTGTGAACACTCTCTTCACCTTGAAACTCCACCTTTGCCTTTAAGTTCTCAATATCTACAGTCACGGTAACAGTGACTGGACAATCATCAAATCGATAATAATCAAGACACCAGAATTCATTACTTGCTTTTTTGCATCCTAAAATCCTTTTGACATGACATTTGTCCACTGCAGTCCTTTAAAACCTTTTAGTTTTCTTTTCCTTTTCATTGTCTCCCAATCTTTCCGGTTGATGAAAAAGTATACCAGTTTCAGGGGGACTCAGACTTTGACAAATGCTTGTTCATCAGATGTGTCTGATACTGTGACCTGATAAAAAAGCAAAATATTTCTGTTTTTAGATATATTCAATATGATAAAGAAGCTTCCGGAATGCCTCACACAAGGCGGGGTCATTCCAGCCAGAATCCGCAGCCAACGACCAGTATTCCACGGCGTAATCTGAAACCCTGCCCTGGTAACGGCCGATGAGGTGACTCGACGCCGCTTCACCGTGGCTAGGGTGATCAATCTCAGCCCTAAACTGATGGATAAAGTTGGCATACAAGAGATCCTCAAAGCCATCCTGGGAGTGTACGGCCTCAGCCCACATTAAGGCCCGGTCCTGAAGGAGGCCGATAACATAAAAGATCTAGCTCTCATTAGTAGAAAAGGCTGAGGGATGCTGCATGAATGCCAGCCCACACTGTTACAGAATCACAGCGACACCTGCCGAGGTCACCATTGTAGGGGGCTGGGTGCGTAATGGGTGGCTCCAGACTGGCGGATACATTCCCAGTGGTGGAGGATTACATGCCCAGTGAGGTCATTCAGAGGGGTGGGGGGCTCCCGGGCGTCACCAGAGGCTGAAGGTGTCCGGCTCCCGCATCAGTTAATTGTGTGAAGAGTCTAGCCACCTGAGGTGTAGACAACTTGCTTTATTTATCATGTAAGCCTTAACTCCCTTTTCCGTTTCTAACTGTTCATCTGATCTAAAATCCTGGTTAACCTTAAATTTCCTGAAACTTAACAGTGATAAAACAGAGATATTGCTTGTTGGTACAAAATCCCCTTTATCCAGAGTTGACAATTTTTCAGTATCAGTATCAACAGCGCCTTAGTTTCTCCTTCCCCTCAGGTCATGAGCTTGGGTGTCATCTTCAATAGTTCACTCTTTTCATTTTCACATTACTAATAAAACCCGCTCATCTTCACAACAATATCAATCTTTGCCTCTTCCTTACCCCTGATACTATGTATTTCCTAGTTCGTAGCCTTGTCACCTCTTGTATTGACTACTGGAATTTTCTTATTTTCAGTCTCTCACACAAATCCCTTTATAAGTTGCAACTTGTCCAGCATGTAGCTGCTTGTATTATCTCCAGAACTGCCTCATTTCACCATATTACACCCATTTTACAACAACTTGTAACCCAGTTAAGTAAAGAACTGATTTGCCCCGTCTTATTTGTCAAATCCCCTCCATATTGCAACTGCCTCCCATTTGCTTAGATCTTCTTCTTCTACTCTTCTCACTTTGCCCTCTGCTCACCTTAGCACTATGGAGAGCAGAGCTCTTAGCCACTCTGCTCCCAAACTCTGGAATCCCTATGTGATATCCGTAATATTTATTCTCTCCCTCTTTTCAAATCTAGATGTAAAACTCAAATTTTTAAAATAGCCTTCTCTTTACAATTTAATTAATTGTAATACTTCCTGTTTAGTCTTTAGTTATTGTACGCTCTTATTCTTGCAAAGTACCATTGAAGGTCTTTGAAAGGCACTTTTAAATATAATGCATTGTTATTATTACTACCCTTGCTTAACACCGCTCTTGAATGGGAATGGGGATCCCATTAATACTGAACGGTGTTGCAAATGTTGACCTGGATCCTCAGGAGCTTAGGGGGACATCAAAGTAGGAGGGTGAAAAGTCCTTCTCTGCTGGTCAGGTTGATGAAGATGATGAGCAAGTGTCATCTCTGCTCACTGCACTGTGCCTCTGGGTACACCCGCTCAGTGAGGAGCTGCAGTCTGTTAAGAACAACTATGGTAAAACTTTTGCTAGCAATCAAGTAAAGTGAAATCATATTTATTTATGTAGCGCTTTTGAACATTATGGAAAAACTCTCTAAAAGTTGCTCCCAATCACTGCATTCCCCTTTGTTCTTGTAAAGCGTGATGATCTTGGCATCATGCATGTCCTGGGGTACTGTCCCTTCCTCCCAACACTGTAGCAGAAGCTTGTATAGGCTGCACAGGTCAGCTTGGGCTGAAAGCATGTACATGGCTTGGATGTTGCCAAGGTCTGCCAATACCTGGAGGTTGTGGCTCGATTTCAATTAGTGCTGGTTGGCTCATCTCCTGGTGGTCCTCTGGGCTTTGCTTCTGGCTGTACGTAAAGTAGCAAGCACCTTCACTGAGGGCTCTCTATTGTGAGCAAGGAGAGCATCTCGACTAATACACAGGATGTAATTTCACCATGTGGCATTGTCGGTAGGGAAATACTCAAGGTCGCCTTTGGTGATCCTGGCAAAGCACTCACGCAGTTCAGACATTAACATCCTGACTGTATTAATATGGGGACAACCCTTCTGCTTGGAACAGTGGATTCGTCTGGGGAAAAGACCATGCTGACAACCAAGGAGTGGTTGGTGTCGCAGCTGACACTGTGGTAGCTGAGCGTGATGAGCACCTGGTTCGGTAGGGATCTTCTGATGATGACAAGATTCTTTGCCTCCAGGACACCCTGTGGTGAGGCTTGGTGGAGAAGATGGTGTTGGTGAGGCAAAGGTCAGGGTAGGGTCAGAGCTCAAGCAGTCATTGGCCATTCTTGTTAACCTTGCCAATGCCAAAGTGACAAATGCAGCAGGGCTAGGAGCTGTGATCTGCACCCACTTGGGAGTTGAAGTCACCAGGTGCTCCTTTGCGGGAATCTATTGATTCCTGACCTCAAGCTCTTTATAGAATACATCTTTTGCCTCACCTCTGGAACAGAGTGTGGGGGAGTAGATGCTAAGGATGTTTGCTGGTACAGGGGATGTTTTGAGGCAGAGGGAGAGGATTTGCTGAGGCAGAGGTTGGTGGCCTGTGGGGCACGATGATCTGCTGTCTTGAAAGTATTGTTGGTGCTGCTATTGGTAGAAATAGAGTGACCTGTCCAGGGATCAGGCCTGGGCAATGATTTGGAGAGCCTTGAACAAGAAACCTAGACTGGTCGATCTTGGTGTGATGGATGTGAATCTACAGGCCCAGCTTAAGCATCTATGGGCAAGTGTGCCACATGATACCACACAGAGCATGTTTGCCTCCAATTCCCAACAATATCTCATCTTCTATCCAGGCTAGAGCAGGGTCTAACAGGGTAACTAGAACCTCCATTCATTTGTTTCCCCAATACACATACACTTTCTCTCTAATTCAAAATTCAGTACACAGTGATTCAGTGATTCAGATTCATAATAGCCCTTTCCCTTAGTCGTACTTTATTTTTACATCTGCCCCTATATTCTTAGTGGAACAGTCAGTTAGCATTAGTAGCTAGCTGCCTAAGTTCACCTTTAGAGAAGGTGTTTTACTGTTCACTTTCATTTATGAATCAGACTTGATGTGTTTTTTCTTTCAACATGTAGCTGAGCTTGTATGTATTTCTTGCTTGATGTACTGCTGCTTTAGCCTCTTAGACCAATTGTCTTTTCAGTTGTTTTCAGTTGTTGTTCTTCCAGTAACTGTCCAGGGATCTAGTTCTTGGTACTTTTACTGCTGTGCGATTAAATTCACACATATTGTGTTTCTACTTTCTTTGTTTTTTTTATTTTGTAACCTTCTCCTGGATGATGCCTTTTAGCAATAAGATCCCTGCGATGCAAGATCTGTGAGTTCTGTATGGTCCATGGCTTAACAAATGCAATGTAAATGTTAGGAAAGTAATACTAGAACAGCTGACCTTTGAATGAGGTTAATATGAGTCAATTTATTTGATGGCAGGTTGTACTGATGACTGTTTGACTGACTTACATGAGTTTTAATGTGATTGGAAATGCAGAACAAAGTCACATTAATTATATGAAGCTGTGCACACTTGTGAAACCACGTTTTTTTTTATTTTTCTCCTCTAAACAATTTTAACTTGTTTTAAATTGAATTACACAGACCACTGTCACAAAGAATACACTCAGAGGGTTTAAGTGCAGGTTTCATGTTTAACATCAGTTAACAAAAATATTAATTACCATAAGCAGAATTAAAGGAGAAGCAAATATACACTGACAAATGATAATGGAAGAAAACTGAATAACAAAAAACAGACACAGAGTAAAAAAATATAAATAAAACTAGAAAAACTATAAACCATATAACACTCACAACTGACTATCAGAGGCTAAATCAAGCATGCATAGCCATATCCAGGCTATTTATACTTCATATGGCAGAAACTGTGCCTAATTATCCTGTAATGTACTACATAAGAAACCACCTGATTTAAGTGAGCTTCTCTATTAGCCCATTTGACTCAGGATGATGACCCTAAAACCTTTTAATAATGGCCAAAGCCATGGTGCAGCCATGCAATTTAGGCAAGTCAGGTATAAAATCTAGGCTAATGACCATGGTAGCTGAGGTTTGTAGGAGCCCAGCAGGTAGCTGTCTGGAGATTTTATTGGAGAAGAAGAGAGCCTACCTTGCCTATTTTAAGTTGTCCAATTTAATGTATTCTAAATTATGATCATCAGTAAATACTAAGAAGTGCATCTGGCTCCTTCTAACCAGTGTCTCCAAATCTCTTTCATTAAGTATTTGAAGTATAAGACTTAATGCTAGTTTTAAGGCATATCATTATTAGTTATCTACATCATAATTAATTTTATTTTAACCTTAAGTTCTTACTGTACTGTAAGCATTCGTGTGAATGAAACTTTGATCATGCTGTGAAAGTACAGCCCCTCCCCCTACCTCAGAAGCATCTACTTAAATCTTGAAATGTAAAAAGGGATCAGAAAGCTTGAACAAAATATAACCCATGTACTCTAACACCCATCTGTCAATGTAGTCCCAGAAGACTTAATTAATGTATGCTTGATGATGAATGGTGCATTCACCATGGCGTCACTATGTACTCGTAGTGCCCTCTTGTGGTGACAAAGGCTGTTTTCCACTCATCTCGCCGCTCTCATTCTAATGAGATTTTAAGCACTACTTAAATCCAATTTAGTGAATACAGGCAGAAGGCACTTAAGGATGGGGGTACAGTTAATAATGGTGTTTTCATTCCAATCTGGATAATTTATACATGGAGAAAATCTTCCCCCAAACTCTCAAACCAACAGGTCCCGTGGAAGGACGAATATATCTGTATTGGATTGGTTCATCACTACGTTCTTCCAGTGCTCATCTTTCTGTGTGAAATAAGGTATAAGTGAGATTTCTGGGTGGACTTGTACTAACTGGGAAATTTCATCCACCATGATCGAGTCAGGCGCGGATTTTTGACATTGCATTTTCTCAGTGGTTTACTGGACATCACTTGTGTCCTTCACTGATGTTCACTCTGTTAATACATTTTAAATCTATAACGTTCCCCACCACCCCAGAGTCGATGGCAGAAATATGGTAACACAGTGTTCCAAACCATATGCTAATTCCACTTGTAAACACATACACGGCCTTAAGATGCAGTGCTAGTTTAGTGCCGGTAGCTCGCACATGTCAGTAAGCTGGCTGGCACTGAGGTGTAAGAAGTAGATTCCCTACATCTCGAACAGACAGTGAGTGATCAAACAGAATTAAACAGGCAAATTGGTATAACCTCATCATCATTCTGACTCCATAAGGCTATTGCAAAATGTTGTGCCTTAACAGACTTGACATTGATGTGACAATGTGAATTTTGCTGGCATCCGATTCGAACTGCTCCAAGCATCAGTCGGCCATCATACTGTTTACAATTGTTGTCACTCGCTGTATGTTTAGATGCAATAATTCCACAGTAACTTCTGTAGTATCGTGCAGACCAGGGATATTCATTCCCTTTTAGTTCAGTATGTCAAATACTTTTTTCACAAAGAATGCGCTCAGCAAAAAGTTGGAACCAAGTGCAGCTGTAATGCTAAGTTTTAGACAGAAACATGGTTTTTTAACACAAGAGGAATTCAAGGACAGGCAAACATACACCAACAGGAAATGAAATACTACAGGAATAGTAGTAGATAGTAGGAGATAATGCATATAATGCCTAGGTCGCAGACAGAAACCAGCACATTCTCTACCTCCCTGGTACTCTACCTGCCACTGTCGTATGTTGCTGTGGCCACTTCAGATCCGATCAGCAACTGAATGTCAACTATAAAATCATCATCAGGTCAAGTCCACGAGACCTCTGGAAGGCTCTGCAGTTCTGCTCTAAGTTCACCTCATAAGACATAAGTTCCACTGTACACACTGTACTTACCACTTGTTATATATGCAGCGTATGTCCACCTTGGCCACCCATATAAAAAATTTGATATAAATTAAATAGAGCAGTGTACTATTTCTAAATATTTAGTCATGCCCTACCCTTTTCCACTCAATTTATCCGCAATCACTGACTAGCCCTTTCAGCTACCTCTGACACATGCAGACCGGAAAATCCAAGACAAAATACAAAAAGGGAAGGCGAGGAAGGCAAATGGCGGTTGGCAACTGTAAGAAAAATGAGCAGTATATTGCTAGAAAAAAACACTTAGAGCTCAGTCCAGGAATATAAGACTTAGCGAGGGTGGTGTGTGAGTGGAGTGCATATAAATGGTTTGTACTTAAGTGTACATAATGTGATACAAGTGTGTGGTTTAATTAGAAGGCAAAGGTGAGCATGAACGTGTGCAGGTGGGGTCCGCAGTGCAGAGTTTTGGCATGACAGTAACACCTCCAAACAGGACCCATACAGGTTGAGGGTGGACGAGTATCCACAGCGTAAAGACTCGCTGAAAGGGCAGTTCTGCTGTCTAAATTGTGGTAAGTGCGTGGCATCTTGCACTGGGCACAGGTCGGGCAGGATGTGCGCATGTCCCTGACCATGGTCTCCCACCAATACCGAGACGCTAGGAGCTGGTGTGTATAGGTCTCCCCCTGGTGCCCTGAGAACGGGGAGCAATGAGCCCAAGCGAGAAGACAGTCACGAAAGTTGGGGGTTGGGGACGTACCTCTTCTCTGGAGGGACTCCTGGAGGTGAGTGTGTTGGTGTCAAGGCTTTATCCAACTCCTGTTCAAAGGCCCACTGGATGGCAAGATGCAGGAAGAATGAGTTCTGGAGGTTCTTTGGGGCCTGCGGCGGGCTCAAGACAGCGTGAGAGAGTGTCAGCCATGGTGTTGCAGGATCCAGAAATATGTAAAGATAGATTGGAAGGGATTTACTACAGTGAATAATAGAATTATATCTAGAGAAATTTTGGTGCATAAAGCACAAGAGTGCTACTCCTCACACAGCACTGCATCAAGACATCAGTCAACGATAGCTAAAGTAACCACATTAACAAGCTTCATTGACTTCTTCAGCTTGGACACACCTGGGATGGACCATCACACAGGGAAATGGGAAAATGACATTCCCATTTTGTTGAACGCCTTAACACACACAGGAAAATTGACATGTGAAACATTAAATCACTCGGTATCATCTGTGCCAAAACGTATTTTAAGTGTGGTGTAAAGGAATGGAAACATCACAATGTTGTAGATGCTTTCTTAGTATATTCGTATCTCAGGTTTTTTTTTAAGAATTTGGCTATGTGGGATGCAACAGTGCTATGTGAAATTAGTCATTCTGGATGTTGGTTATTGAAGTCTGCAGCTATGATACGGTCACTGCATTCCCCAGACATCATAGTCACCAATTCCATCTTGAAGTTACCTGTGACAAATGTCAGAACCCAAGAACGTTCTGGGTTTATAACATTTTAACCACAATTATTAATTAATTAATTAATTAATATTATTCTTTATAATTTAATTATTATTTTATTATCTAATATTAATTAGATATTGCAAATCTAATTTTGGTAATCCGTTCTTCTTTGATATGTTACACGACCAAATTTCTGCCAGCATTGCTGCAGAGATTGAAGAGGTGGGGGGTCAGCCTGTCAATGCTCAGACCATCCGCCCAACACTACATCAAATTGGTCTGCATGGAAACCTCTACTAAAGTCTGTACACAAGAAAGCCCGCAAACAGCTTGCTGAAGACAAGTCAACAAAGGACATTACTGGAACCATGTCCTATGGTCTGATGAGACCAAGATTAATTTGTTTGGTTCAGATAGTCTCAAGCATGTGTGGCGGCAAACAGGTGAGGAGTACAAAGATAACTGTGTCATGCCTACAGGCATGCATGGTGGCGGGAATGCCATGGTCTGGGGTTGCATAAGCTCCATGAACTCCTGTATGTACTGTAAAATACTGAAGCAGAGCATGATCCCCTCCCTTCAGAAACTGGGTCACAAGACAGTGTTTCAGCATGATAATGACCCTAAACACACTTCTAAGACGACCACTGCTTTTTTGAAGAAGCTGAGGGTAAAGGTGATGGACTGGCCAAGCATGTCTCCAGACCTAAACCCAATAAAACATCTTTGGGGCATTTTTAGTTATTTTGAGGGAAGAATAAATTGTTATATAAGCTGCAAACAGACTACTTTTCATTGTGTCAAAGTGTCATTTTGTTAGTGTTGTCCTATGAAAAGTTATACTTAAATATCTTCAGAAATGTGAGGGGTGTACTCACTTTTGTGATACACTGTATATATAGTATTGTTTTAGTTTTTCGTAGCGGACAGTTATTTTGCCCCGCACTTTTGTTTATGTCTTCCCCGTGTAGCTTTTGTTTAGGCTTTAGCGGAGATCGATTCATCCTCGCTCGGTACCTCATCACACCTCCTCGTTTCAATCACCTGTTTTCAGTTAGGTAATAATTCTTTGCATTATTTATTGATGCCATTCACGTCCGTTTTTCGCTGACTCGTTGTGTTAATTCTCACTTTCACTTCCTGGTTGTATTTTTTTGCCTCTGTGCCTCTGGTGTTTTCTTTAGGGCACATTTTATGTTACGTCGTTTGGTTTCCTTAATCTTCGTTGCTGTTCCTATACAGCCCCACCCAGGTCCAGTTTGTTTTTGGCCCCCATACCATTGTTTTGGTTCTGATTCATTTTTATTTAGCTGTATCTGTGAAGACCCATCCAGGTTTCAGCTCTCAAACCATTTTTATGCTATTCTTACATCTGCCTTCCTCCTGGGGCCCCTTTCCTGTGTCTAGGACATTGAGCCTTGGCTCGAATGCCACTCTGTTTTCTGGACACCAGCACACCAATTTGGGTCCTCAGATACGCCATGGATGGAGCATCAGATTACGAACCTTCACTGCTTCTGTACAACTCTTCCTGGTACTTTGACAGTTGCCTGGATCCTGCTACAGCTTGCCTTTCAACAGGATGGCAATCATTTGGCACGCAGCTGGCAGGACACCCACAATGGCTATGCCCAGGGACATCCTTCCACTTCTAGACTATGCACCACTCCTTGATCCTTTTTTTCTGTCCTATTTTTATTTCTTTAATAAATACCCTCCTTGGTTTTTTCATAGTCCGTTGTCTGTCTTTACTGCATATCGGGTTCCTCCCCAAATCTAGTGGGATCCTAGGGACTCCCCCATAACAAATCCTCTTTCACTCCTGCATGCCAACATCACAGAGCCAGTTGATGCTAGAGACACTGGACACCTCCACGTTTCCTTTTAGAACACCACACAGATGCTCAAGAGGGTTTAGGTCTGGATACATGCTTGACCTTTATCCTCAGTTTCTTTAGCAAGGCAATGGTCATCCTCTGGTGTGTTTGGGGTCACTATGGTGCTGGAATACTCCCCTGCAGCCTAGCGGTTTGTAGCACCGCTGCCTCACAGCAAGACAATTCAATCCCAGGGTGGAGTCAGCATGTCCTCCCAGTGTCTGTGTGGGTTTACTCTGGGTACACCAGTTTCCCACAGTCAAAAAACTGGCACTATATATATGGCATTATAGAGACTGGCATATATATA
>JAUZST010002958.1:0-17557 GCA_034779995.1 Parotocinclus haroldoi
AATTATGCAAATTGTGAATTTGGTACGAGTGTGATGTTGTGATTAATGCAACCTATTTTATGAGTGTAGCAATTAGCCATTTTGACTAATGTTTTCTCCATGCATTTAGCAAACTTTGCATCACAAACTGCAGACCGAGTAACATTGTTTTAATACAGGTATGCAACTTTTAACAACAATCCAATCAATGACTGTTCACTATAATGGCTGAGGTCATTAAATAATCATAGGGAAACAACATCTGTCTTTACTTCTGGACGGTTAATGTGTATAGAGACTCTTTTGTGTAAATCATTTGTTTGTTTGTATCACTTTCATACCATGACAAATAAACCTTTCATATTTAATATCCCTGTGACTAACAGGTTTTAAGCATGACAGGATTTCATTGGGATAGCAGAAAGACATGATTATGCTCATCATTATGCTCTGCGTATTGCTTTAGGTCAGGGTCTGCTTTGATGCTTTGCTCTGATCTGTGTGTGTGGAAATTGGAATGGTCATGTTTATATGGGGTTTAATGACAACTTTAGTCCCCTTGGGTGCCATAGGCAGACATTGACTGTGTCTGAGGAAAGTAAGCCCAGTCGTGGGCTCATTCCCCCATACAACATCAATTATCTCTGTTGGGTTTGCAGTGGGCCATCCCACTTAAACCTGAAAATGTACTTTCCAGGATAGTACTCCAGTGTCCCTGTCCAGGTCAAGTGACGATAAAAAATGTGAAAAATAGATTTGTTATGGACTGACTTTCGAGAACTGTTTTAAATCATTTACATTTCTTACCATTTCTTTGTTTGGGGTTGAGACTTCTGCCATTCTGTCCTTTAGGTAATGACAGGCAGCCATGAAGTTTTTATCAACAAGTTCACTGTGAAAACAATGTATTAACCAACTATATATATGTATATATATATATATATGTGTGTGTGTATATATATAGAAACAGACTTTAGCATTGTATTAAAAACACTGAATTCTACATTAATTTAATTTACTTGGTAAAACACTTGCAGACTTATGCTTTCAATCGAGACACTAAACTCAGAAAACCAAGGAATAAATGCCATGCATTAACAGCATACCTCAAGAGGTGTACAAAAGGTGTGTCACTAAGAGGATTGGTAACATTGTTAGAGTCTCACATTCAGTCTTGATCCATCTAACAAATTGTTACCAATTTGCAAAAGATATATGGAAACTTTCTACTGCCATCCAGCTCTGCACCAGCTCTGCTTGGCACAGGTTTTCTCTAGATTCTGTAACTGTGCTTTGGTAACAGTTCATGAGATTAATTAAAAAAATTGCAACCTGCCACCCAGCTTCCTAACCCAGAGAGTTCGTTCTCACTGAATGACTGGAGGTTGCTTTCACTGAATCTGCCAGGAAACGTCTGCATTCTGCACATTTAATGATAACATGATGCAACACACATCTTTATATAGATAAAACAAGAAGGTAAAGATCTTAAAACTGATCATGGTTAAGTCTTCCTAACTACACGAGTACTATTATAATGTCTACGCCATCCTATAAAAATATAAATCAGCAGAGATCCCAAAGACAATCATACATAGCAGCAATATTGTTTACCAGATTGTTAACCATAACATTTCGGAATAGTTTACGTGACATAAATATGATTCATCTACCCAGCTCCACCAAGTGCCTAATACAAATTATAGTAATTAAAATGTTTAATCAAAATAAAAAATATAAATAACACTTTACGAACAGCTATAATTTTAACATTAATACAACTGTATCAGAAAGATGAACTACAAGTAAATAAAACATTGCTACTGATGGAAGCGTACCTGAAGTTCTGCTATTAATCTAATTGGAATAAATGACCTCATTTTTTAACAGAGTTAGAAATGTTGTGAAGAATTATGTTGCATGAGGATAACTATTTTTTTGGAGTGTAGTTCAAACTGTACCTACTACACCTGGGAAAATCCTATTCCTGTACCAGTCTACAAAATATCTGTAGATGTAGGCCATTCCAGTTGTCTATATCTATAGAATTATACTCATTTTTAGACCATTTGTACTGCAGAGTTGTTTTTCTTGTGTGTTGCACCATATTCCTGTTGTATACTGTCTATCCTCCTGGCACCTCTGTCTCACCTGACGGGCTGCTCTTCATGGGGATCAATAATGGCCTGGGGGTCAATAGACTCCACAGTACCCTCAGGTTCCCCTGCCTGAGCCTCCTCAACTCGCTTCCCAGCAGTAGCACCCTCATGTTCCTTCTGGGTCGCTCCACACTCCTCTCCCTGCACCTCAGCTTCAGAGCTATCCACCTCCTCATCCTTCCCCTTGTCCTCATTCTCCTCCCCACTGGACTCCTCACTGGATGTTGACTCATAGCTGGACAACACAGACAGTCTGGGTTAATGGAGCCAATATTTCATGGCAAACCGGTTTACAGGAGGATTTTTTATAAGCATATAAACAGCAAGTTTCCAGCACAGGAACAGGAATGTAATAAACAGCAAATAAATTATGGAGAAAATTAAATTATGGACAAAAATAGAATTGAATTTAATAGCTTTGAATAAACACATAGTCAGATAATATAACCCACACCCACATGTTTTGGCTATGTAAAACATTTGGCAATACAATTAAAAATGTATTTTTACTTTTAACTAATCTTTACCTAAGGACTGTTAATCAAGCAAACCTTTAGTGTCTTCACTGCCCCTTTAATTAAATTATAAGATTAGAAATGAAATCTTCAACTGTGTTTAAATGTATTTTTGTATTATTTAAATTTTATTGTTTTTGCATTTATGATTATTTACTATATAATTAGATGAAGAAAAAAGTGTGCACATTAGTCAATTTGAACTATCTTTGTACTTACTCTCAGTGACCATGCTATCAGGTTCACCTACCATGCAGGTGCACTTTATGGGAATTTTGCCCCTATGATGTTAGGTCTTTTAACTGCCCTCTAAATTTTAGATTTTATCAGACGCACATATCCAGTTATAAGTGGCTTACAACTAAATACAATCTTATAGTTTAAGAAGTGGCAGGATAATGGCCAGGGTTGCATTTGTATCCTGAACATTTTGGTCCACAGCGTGAGCAGGTGAGTGGACAGAAAGCTACTGGCTTGTAAATGTTAATACCATTAGTAGTGATTGTGAATTAAGAATTTATCATCAGACTAATATCATTTGCAGAGACATTTCATAAAACAATGTTGCTAGCACTCCTCACTCTGATCTGTTATCATTTTGTAAGCTGGCTTCCACTCTAAAACATGTGATAGACAGCCTGACGAATCTTTTCCTAAATATATTCCTTGTGATTGTGATTTATGCAATTCCAGTAATTCTGCAAAAACATAATTGCTACGGATATGCAGAATATGTGACACGCAATACACAGTATGTGATCTCTTGAGAAAATTCTTTTGAGATATTGAAGCATTAAAAAAACGTTCAAGCCTTTAAAAGCTTGTTGTCTGTTCGACTCTATAATTTAAATCTATTTTCATAGCCACAAGGAGCCACTAAAACAATGGTATTTACCCTTTGGAGCAGTCTAGTAGTCAGTGAGCTAACAGAATAATGCACATAAATATTAAGCATTAATAATTAAGATCTGATGTTCAAGTAGATAATTACTGCAATGCTCATGTTCACCCCGTCAAAAAAAATCCATTTGGAGAGAGGCCATGTATGCTTTTACAAACACTGATGGTATGGCTGCTTGCTGTGTGCTCAAATTCTGAAATCACTACCTGTCACGATTAACCACAGTCCTGTCATGCTCCACTTGGAATAATAACAGGTGGTCCTTAATAGACCAGGAATTTAAATCTATCACCTTTCTAAAATGAACATTAATAACTGACACATCCCCATGCCATATAATTCACTGTCATTCAGTGGTGACCACCATCAGTGATTAAAGCTTTGGACAAGCTGAAAAATTGGCAAGTCACGTTGATACTGATTCAGTCAAGTTTCCACTAATGGTTCCTTAAGAAAAAGCATTAATCCTCAACTGCTCAGCCTAGTTTTATGCCAGACAGGGTAAGTTACACAGTAATATTTATTTGTGGTATGTTAGTGTGGCCATGTAGAAAGTTGCTGCTGCATTCCTTCTGCACTGTGGGGCCAAAGCAAGTGATCTCAGCTGACAGATCTGTTGTTTTGAGATCACAGAGCATGGGGCCATCTGTCTGTTCTGCTTTATCAGAGTAATTACCTTACTGCTGAGGGCAGAGCAAATTTAACAATGTACACTGCTGACCTGCTCCCATCAATCCACACATTCTGAGATGCTGAAAGCGCCTTTTGTTCTTGCTGATGATACTCCACTTCTCATAAACATATCACAATCGAAATAACCAGTGCCAAACAAGGGTGACATGGACCCACTCCGAGGTTCACCCTCCTCGTGATGACGGATGATACAGTGAAGGTAGAAAGAACAATGTTAATTGGCTTGATAAGTATAAGTGACATGGTATGCCCATTGTATGATATCTGAAGACTAATACAAGTATGAGAAATATGACAAATGGCAATTGAAAAGTGACTGGCTCATTTCTATACAGTTTTCGGCCAAAAGTCTGAGACCACTAATGAAAATGCTTCTGTCTTGCATGTATCCACAAATTGAATACAATGTTTTTCTTTAAACTTTTGAGTGCAATGTTAAATCTTTAGGAACAACAACAAAAAACCACACATTTCAGAATTTATTGTATATGGCATGTTCTAAAAAGTATCCGGACACCTAAAGTCAGAAAAAGCCAAGCATTCAGTAGCATCAGAGGATGGTTGGAATATCATACTGTGAAATCATGCTGGGATAATACAGATCATCAAATTTTGCTTTGCATGAACTTGGATGAAGCCTGTGTTCATGCTTTTATTATTGGCAACGGTGGGAACATACCACTTATTAATTAGTTCTGACATTCATGTAAGCTTTTTGAGGCTCAACATTTCACTCAAAGTATTGTGCAAATTCTATTATTTTTTTAATGAAAAACATTCAAATAAACAGTCAAATAAAAGAATGTGGTAGTGTTTTCAGACTTTCGGCCACTGTTGTATGTTAAGGTGAGACGTTTTATTTTGTGAAATTGTGTTTTATATATCTTTGTGCAGGATGAGGACAAATACAATACATTCAACACGAAATTGCAGAGTATGAGATGATGTTATGAAAAGAAGCATAATCTGGGTTTACAGTAGAATACAATTAAAGATTGTAAATGTAAACATTCTAAAACTAACATATTACTTCAAAACAGAATAAGTTTGTTAGTAATCAATTATATATATTATTAAAAAATTTGTGTACATAAAAATGTAAGCTCATGTTACTGTCTGCATTATGAAGCACATGCAACTAATAAAGATTCATAGAGTGTGTGGTGAATATGAGAAATATTTTACCCTCCATTTACACCAACAAACTTCAGGTTTTTCTTTGCCCCTCCATTCCCCTTTTTGTCAGGACAATCATTCTTCTTCATTATGGATTTGAGACCTGAGAAGGGAAAGCATGTTCAGGTGTGGAGAGTTGCAATCCTTGCACTGCACCTGTTTAACCTTCCTTGCAGTTTTGTGTACATTTGGACTAAACCAAAATATTTGTTTACAACATAACTAATGTACACAATAAAGCTTATCAGTAAGTTTGCAAGACCAAATGGCAAGTTTCTCTCTAGAATATGATGGGTGCATGTCACAGATTTTAAATACGCAATAAAGGTTATACATGGAATGACCACAAAACATGACAAATAGGAAGAGACTGAAACCAAGATGATCATGCCTTAGTTCTCTTATAAAAGGACAGTGTGTATTATACACATACTAAACAATTTCTAATTTCATGCAATAATTATAATTCACAACAATTATAGAAAATACATGAATGCACTCTCTACCTTATCCTTTACCCTTTAAGAAAGCCATAAAACGATGGTTTAATGGGTCTGATACTGTTGTTTGATAGACGCCAAAAATGCACTGATAGACAGTATTATGAACAACATAAAAGAGCACCCATTTGGAACAGATGTGAAACACATGTGAACCAGTTTATATACTTATAGGTCAGAATATAAAGTTAGTTTTTTCACAGCTCTTTAACTCTGCTTGTAAATATTGCAGTGTTGATGAGCTACTGATGTGTTGATGTGTAAAATACAGATTTCTATTTCCTGCTATAATTAATGATAATTTTCAGACATCTGAAACTGACTCTGATCCTGTAGTAGTGGTTTTAATTGAATCAATAGTTTGTCAGATCTCATAACTGTCAAATCCTTATTTTCATACTAGACAGACGTAATGAAAGGCTTCAGATATGCAGGTTATTACATTTGGGTTGTAAGGTAGACTTTCGCACATCTCCCTATATGGAATGGAAACATACCTGACTGCTTTGCTGCACCTCCTTTTTGGATGGGAGAATAGAAAGCCGAAAGTGCACTGAGGGAGCCTCTGAGGTGACTCTGGATTGAGCTGATCTTGGAGACAGACTGTTTCTGTGAGCTCTCTGCTTTTGCTTCCTGGCTTCCAGTGCCCAGACTGGCCCACTGTTCATTGAGAAGGCCCTGGATACGAGTGACAACATGGCCTATGGCCGCAGGAGATGCTGACGCTTCAGTAGGCCTCTGAGGAGGTTGAGGCTGAGTGCCTTGTTCTTCAGATTGCTTTTTGTCTTGGTGTAATGGTACATCTCCCTTTAATGCTTCTACTACCACATTTTCAACAATTATATTCTCCATCTGTTCGGCTGCCTCCACCAAGGGCTCGACAGCTGTATTTTCACTGGCTACAGTCACAACTACATCACCATCAGTCTTTTCTACTATAACATACTCTTCAGCAACATCCCTATCAATGATCATGCTTTTACTGATTTCCCTAACAACATCCTCACTGTCTGTTTGATACCTCACATTTGCTGCTTCAACAAGGTTTGCTTCTTTCTCCTCTATTTTGCCCCCATGTACATTATCACTACGTTCATGTGGGGCATCAGTCTCAACTGCCTGGTCATACATGGCAACTTCCACACCAACAATCTTTTCGGCTGTTGTCACCTGTGCTAACACCTCCATTTCTCGTGTTTCAATTACATTTGTTTGAGTACTGCAGCACAATTGTTCGGTTTCTTTTAGAGTCTCAATATTTTGAAGTAAACTGTCTGTCAGGACTTCTTTTTCTGAAACAATCTTCCTGTCTGTATTGACTGAAGCATCACAAGAAACAATAACTTCAGGTAGTGGTTTAGTTTCAGTTTGAACCTCGACCTCTTGCTGTTCCCTGACTGCAGTAGACTCTTTTAATTTGTCACTCAGTTCCTGAATTGTTAAATCTTTTTGTTGATTTTCTTCTATCTGTACAGTAAGTAAGGAGTTTGTACTTTCCTGCTCACAGATGGCCTTGCTTAGACTCTCCTCCAAAGTCCTGACCTTAATTTGTAATTCTTGGATAGTGAATAACTCTTGCTCATCAGCTAATGTGGTCAGTTTTTCCTTTGCTACATCCGATCCATCGGTGGCTTCTGTTTTCTCTTGGGACTCAATACCCGTAGATATGTCTCTTTGCTCTTCCAGTGTGGGAAGTCCTTCTGATAGTACAGATTGTTTATCATCTGATGACGCTTCTTCCTTTTGTAGTCCTTGTTCCAAATGCTTTTCTGATATTTCATGTTCAGATAGATCCAGCATCTTCTCAGATTCTTCTGAATCAGAAGGGCTTTCAACTTTTTCAATGAGTATTATGGGAACAGAGACCACAGCTGGCACTGGTTCTGTTGGTTTTGCCTCCTTGACTTCAGGTTCCACATTTGTAAAGTTCTGGATCACTAAACCTTCCATTTTCTCCCCTGCAATCGACTCTGGTACTGATGTTTCAGTTTTATTGTCACCAGTAGTATCATCTGAATAGGATAAACTTCCTTGATGGTTTGTTGCTGCAGGAATTTCAGGACTTTCTTGTAAATTCTGGGATACTGGTTGAGGCATTTCACTTGAATCTTCCTTAGTTAGCCTCTTTACCTGAGACTGAATTTGGATCCTCTGAAGAAGTTGTTCCCTCTCTTCTCTTAATGAACAGATCTGAGCTTTCAGGTCAGGGATTGTCCTGACTTGCTCCTCCAGCTCTCGCACCCGTTTTAGTGCTCCTGTTATCTGTTGATGTAGGCTGGCCCTATCCTGAGGAATACTTCCTCTTCTGTCAGTACCCTCCACAGGACGAAATAATCTTTCAGTAGAACCAGTCTGTGAATGAGAGCTTTGCTCATCAGTAGAGTCTGATAATTTCCTTTGTGGGACGGTAACAGGCATGCTGGATGCCCGCAACAGGTGTGGCCTCACATCGAGGCCCAGCTGTTGCTCTTGGGAAGTCTGAATTTTTACCTCATTAACAGGTTTGGGGGAAGATAGGTAGCTGCTGCTTTGCACCTTTGCAGAGGGAGAAGTTTGGATGCTGCTACCAGTACTGCCATCACTGGCTCTGAATTCAAAAAGGTGTTGGACCTCAGTAACACGTGACTTGGGCTTCGATCCTAAAGTGGAGGTGTTGGACCATGTGTCTTTGGCAGCTGGTCGTGCGCCATGTCCAGGAAGGCTGAAGTTGCGTGGCAATGTGCTATATTTTGGGCCCCTGTTTTTTCTTTGTATATGTACTCTCTTGATGGTGTTACCCTTCTCAATGTCATCAACATATTTTAAGAAGTCCAGGTCCAAGTGAAAGCCATAGGGTGTCTCAACTGAATATGGCAACTGTTTCCTTTGTCCACCACTTTCAGATGCCTTAGAAGCTAAACCATTTGCTGAAACATAAATTACATCCAGTTACTTTTGACATTTTGAAAAATGTAACACTGTAACATAAAATATATGCACTGTAACTCAGATCTACTGAGTTACACACTCTTGAGTGTTAGGATTATATCCAGACAGTGACGCACACCAGACATTAAAGCTGTTTTAAAAACATTCAAAAAAAAAAAATAGATGTAGCATTGCAATCTCATTTGTTTAAAATAATATCAACACAAACAATATTAAAATGACTATTTTACAGAATTATGTATTTATAATTAAATGCTATGCAAGTCATATAACAATTAACAGTGATTGTTCATTTGGTTTTATGCCCAAATTGTCTATGGACCATAGTAACACATTTACACCAGAACCCCTAATGTCAACCTTTTCGAAAAATAAAATTTAGATCTAAAATTGTCTTTTGCACAGGAACACAGGAAGTTCCATTAAAAAAAAAAAAACTAATCAAAGTTTTCTGAAGTGCTGAAGAGTATAAATGTATATTTAAATATCAGAATACAATCCAGACACATTAAACAGTGAGTTGGAGGCATCTTAAATAAACTCAATCAAAGTAGAAAAATGACTGGAAATATATTAGAGGCTAATGTATATTAACCTGTCTACTACATCTCTATAATAAATAAATAAATAAACATTTATATATTTTGCTTTACCGCTTTTCTTGTCCATCATTTGTCTTCTTCAGTTTCATAGGCTCTTTGTAATGCTGACAGGCTGCAGATACACATACAATTATTTCACCAAACACATTAGAAACATTAATCCGTATCTGTTTAAAGCTTTACTGTATTGATTTTTTTACAAACTTAAAACTACTTTGATGTTTAAGTAAGCATATAGTCAGTTGCTATTTTTGTGAATCTTTTTCTGAAGTTCCTAATTAGATTGTTTTAGCGATGGTATGACCATTTATAAATCTTGCTCCATTTATTTGTTAGATTGTAACCAGAAAATGCAGTATGCAATATTAAAAAAAACAGCTTTAATATATATTAAAAAGTAACAGCTTTAATATATAAGCTTGCATATGTAGGTTACAGTGGCAGGTGACCTCCCATTACACATGAGCAGTAGCAGCATCTGGCAGCTTCATTGGTATGCCAAGGTGACCATTCTAGAGCCTGAAGACATTTGATCAGCAGTGTCAATCTTTGTACATTTTATCAGTTTCCCTTACCATATAGAAGCAGCTTGTAGTTCAGCAATTACAGACTGTAGTCCAGCTGTGTCCCTACATACTTTGTAAGTCCCCTTTACTCTGTTCTCTAATGGTCAGGACCTCAACAGGACCACCACAGATCAGGAACTATTTATAATGTGAACCATTGTGCAATGGTGAAAATGTGTTAGTGTGATTTGCTGTTATAAACTGATCAGACACAGCAGTGCTGCTGGAGTGTGTGACCTCTATTAGGCAATATCCATGATTTATATCCACCTTTTAGGTGTAAAGCCTGCTCACCTTCCTTACTGTACTTTCAACCAAATATGTTTTGTGTGTAGAGAAGGCAAGGCAGGAAGAACCCTAGAAAAGACACTGATCCATAGATTGTAGAGTACACATGCACAAGCACACACACACACAGGTCAATTTAGTGGTAAGCAAAAACTTTAACCCAAAGCATGTCTTTGGGACTGTGGGAGGAAACCGGCTTATCCCGAGTAAACCCACACGGACACTGGGATGGCATAAAGACTCGTAGAAAAGACATGTTGAAAAAAAACAAGACAATTCAGTCTAGGATCGAACCCAGAACCTTCTTGTTTTGAGGTGACAGTGCTACCCACTGAACCACCAAGCCGCCCCAACTGCCCTTCAGGTTTTTTTTGTTAGTTATCTTTTTTATTTATTTATTTCAAATTAAGGCAGTTAGGGAGTCATGCATCATTTCTTAAATAACAAGGATCAGTGTAGCAAAAAGGGAACTAAATAAATTCTGATGTATGTATTAACATTTCCCTCAATTTATGTTGATTATATAATTTGTAATGAAAAACATTGCAGTAAATTAAAGATAAATACCCCCCCTGTATAAACAGATCTAAATGTTGCTCATTTAAATTATGCAAGCGTGTACAGACTGTTGTTGTTTACCAGCCAGATTCACACCTAAGGACATGTCTTGCACATTTTATTATTACCTTTTATTTGTTATTCATTGTTTTAAATATGTAATATTTCATGTATATAATATTTAATTTTAAAAGTATTATTATTGATTTGTCATGCTTGAATACTGTTTCATACCTTTTATATACAGAAAAAATGAAAATGTAACTAAATACGCAGACAGGAGATGTCCTGGCAATGCTGATACCTTTATTATGACCATAATAATTAGAGAAACTTTATCACGATTTCTATGCATAAAAGGTCTGCATTCATTCTCCATATTTGGCTGGAGGCAAACCCTGGAACAGCATGATCCTGTGCCTGATTGGCCTCAGAATCTGGCAACAAGGGGGTACAGGGATGAGGCTGCGAAGGCAAAAGATTAGGAGTGTTCCCTACTCTACAAATGCTTAAATTCCACACATATATGTTGCCTTTCCAGCAATAATCAGTTGAAGCTAAAATCCAGCTTGTAATTGCTGACTAATCTCAACCCCTAGTCAATCAATGTACTTTAGAAACTCACACCATTCACTATGCTGTTTAAAGAGATGATGAGAGAGTGAAGATAGTGAGAGATGGAGACTAGGGTATTGAAATATCTTAATAAGAAGCCCTGGATGTGACCTTCTGACAGTGTCACATTGGGGAAGCAATTTTACTTCCTCGGCTTAAATGAAATTACTTCTTCCTTTGAATGGAGTGTAGCTTTATTATACATCCCAGTGGCTCGCATAAATGCCAGCTGTAAATTGACAGACATGGTTATTTGTAACTTTGCACAGATGAAATTGAATTAGATTAATAAATAAGATGGTGCACAAAGGAAATGAGAGAGTTAGGAACTCGATTTGCCTGGCCGTAATTGCATAAACGTAACACATGTGCACATGCAGGCATATCTACAGGCTTAACATCTGCATTTGTATCAATTCTGCTAAATCACGCCGAAGCAACATCCATAAATCACTGCAAACAGAAGCAAGGAACATAGCATCTGTTGGTGCCTGTTATCAGTGTTTACCCTGTTATAACGCTGTCAAATTTGCTCTGCAGGCTGCATTGTTTTTCTGAGAAACAAAGTCTCTGTCTGTTGGGCGGCAAGATAAGTATATTTTTATGCCTATTTTTATGGTTCTAATTAAATTTGAATAATTTTTATGTCAGAAATAACAGGGCTCGCGTGCATTCTCCTAGCCTACATTTTCTTATACAGTTATAATTGCCTTATACATGATATACAGTGCTATTTTATGACATATATTTTAGACAAATTAAAGTAACTTTGGGATAAGTGTGCACACTTGTAATCTAAATATTACGCTAATTAAAATCACATTCGTTCATTGAATGAATACTGAACAAAAACGGCAGTAATTTGTTTTTCCCTTTTTATTTAAGTATACATTTTATTTAGGCATGTAGAGAAAAGACTGATGTATTCTGTTTGAATGGGTTATTTATATTCAGTAGTGACAGAAAAAGATCCGTTTATAATTAACGTTAGTTCAGACAGAAGCACTGGATTTGGCTTGTCTCAACAACATTTTCCGAGACCAAGATAAGATGGCATTGAAATGAGTTTGAGACTAAGAGGAGGTCAAGACTGAGTCAAAACTCCTTTAGGGTTTTGAGACTGAGACCAGACTCAAGTACTACAACACAAGTTATTATAATGGCTTAAACATACATGTGTTATGTATCCTAATGTAAACAGTGTAATTTATCTGCCCAAACAATGTCCCCTGTATATCCTGTTAATAAATCAGATTCTATCTATGTCTGTCTCATTTTCCTACCCATTTTTCTCTATATATTTGTACTACCTCATCTAATAATGACATTAAACAGAGCGTGGGCTGTCGAAAAACATGTGAACGCTCACCAGTCTCGTCCTCCCTGATGGAAGATTCCAGGTCTAACTACTTCATGATCCAAATGTCTGGAGGAGGGAGCTAAATGCAGTACATCTGTTCTTTAGAGTTGAAAAGAGTCCTGGGAAAAAGGAGAAAACACAATATAAGACCACCAAAGATGCAAGTCCCATAAGATAGAGAGGTGGAGGTTGTGTATTAAAAACATGTGATATGGTACTCAGTGTCCACAAGGCTACATATACAACTAAACACTGACTGAAAATATGTTTAAAATAATCAAAAATGAGAATAGTTTCAGGAAGAAAAACTAGCCTGCTGAGTACAACACTGAATTTAGGCGATAGGACCACCCGTTTGGGTGGTATCATAGGGCTTGAATGAATTCAGTCTATAATGAAACTTTCACAAACAGCAAACACAACACCGCAGATAAAAACTTGTCATGTCGGCAAGTAGCGACTCAGGGGGCCGATGCTCTAGTCTTACTTCTCGTTTTTGGTGCATATTCATGCGCTGAATAAATACGCTATTGTTATATAAATATATATATATATAAATACGCTATTATTCAACTGTTCAATAATCAAGCAACTCGCTGAAGTAATCGAACGTCCTCTTCACTTTAACACGCCATACATCACTCTCGTATCACACATGCTCCATCCGTACCGAGCTTACAGCACCTCATATTTTATGATTTATAACTTTCCTTTATTGCTAGAATGAATATTTTAAATATACAAAAAAAAATTGTGATTTTTTTTTTTTTTTTAAATGTAAAAGTTCCGCAACAACCCGGGAAACAGTGAAAATCCGCAACATGTATTTTTTCCATTCATATTTTTTGAAAACCCGCAATGCACCGAGTCCGCTAAAGGTGAACCGCGAAGTGGCGAGGGAACACTGTATATAGATTTGGCTGAGACTAAATGCACCCAACCCTACGTTTTTTTAACACTTGTCCTGCTCAGGGTTGGATTGGTTCTGTGTGATTAAAAAACACAGGGTGGAGAAGTAAGTGTGCTCTAAACACAAAGGTGATCCCTGACTGGCTCAGACAGATCCAATTGTGTCTGCATGTGATACCAGCCCCAGCCACAAGGCACTGCCAGCAATTAAATCATTATGAGAACACTCCACCACCTACGTGCCCTTAAGACAAGTTCTGAACACGTTGAAACCTCATACTACCAAATACTATTAAAATTCTATTATTGACTAGTCATCCTGCAGTGTCTTTCATGAGCACTGCCCAAAATATTACATGGCCTAAGCCACAGATGGGCCATAATTGTGCACCTCGCTGACATCAACAAAGTGTACAAGGCTCAGGAGTACCATTTGGGACAGGGCCCAAGGGTGTCACTGTTTTCATCACACTGTGGGTTGGCTAGCTGCAGGGCACTAATGGGAATATCGATGAAGGGAATAGCACAGGTACTTTCATTTTCACTCAGCACTTCAGACTCCGTTGTAACTACTTATGATATGATGAAGCACAGTAATATAGTGGTGTTTTTTCCATTTTGCTACTTTAGTGTGCCAGAAAACCCCAATACATTTAGAAGCTGTAAAAAAAAAGCAACTGAGACTTGTTTCATCAAAGTTAAAGCTAAAAAAAGGGCCAGGCACTTCCAGAATCACATAATGACACACAAACCAGTATTAATGTTTAATAAACAATTAAATGAATTAAATGAATAATATCTGTTAAAGGATTTTTGACAGCATTAGTATGAATTCATTATGGCTTTGGATAACTTTTGATTGCGTTTGAATCAGTGCTGTCAAACAAACTGTTTTGCCTGCTGGCAGTTGACACAAAAGAAACTCCATAAAGCACTTCATAATCATACAAATGCACAAAACAACACAGATACGATTATCTGTGTCTGAGGAGAGGCTAAGGCTGGATGATCAACCCTGGCACTGCCAACAGCAAGTGCTAACATGTCCTGCGATGGACTGGTGTGTTGCCCAGGGTGCACTTGCGTTTACGCCAAGGATTTATAGCTACAGTACTGTATTCCTAAGTGCAAATATGCATGGGTCTTAAGAAGGTTGGTTATAAGAGCCAACCCATTGGAAAACGGGTATTGAATCTTCCAGAACACAGTCTGCATTTAGCATAAGCAGCTATGAAAGCACCCTGTTTTGCTTTTACATTTCACTTTTAATCTGTCTCTCGCGACGTTACATGAGATTTTTCAATGCTTTACTATAAAATAAGCTTTTTGTTAAAGATTATTGCCAATTGGAAGTTTATAGAAGTGTTAATGTGTAATAGGCTAGGTTTTTTCTAGGTTTTGAGAATGGCACAAATTTTTTTTATCTTTTTAAAGAAAACAGGAAAGACTGCCTCAGTTTTCGGAACCCTTTGTCAGATGTTTATATGGTATAATGAAGTACAATTATAAGCATATATATGTTTTTATCTGTTTATTGACAAATCCAGTTTAACCAAAGACCTCTTCTTTAAGACTTCTGCAATTCTCATCAGCATGCTGGATATCAACTTCTGGGCAAAATCTTGAATTAGGCCAACCCGTTCTTGCATTATTAGTGCTTGGAGTTGATCACAGGTTCTGGATTTTTAAACTGGCCACAGTGGGATTGAGATCTGGGGAGTTTCCTGGCCATGAACCCAAAATTACAATGTTTTGTTCACAGAGCCACTTGATTATCACGTGTGGTGACATGGTGCGCCTTCATGCTGGAAAAAGCATTGTTCATCTCCAAATTGCTCCTGGATCATTGGGAGAAGTTGCCCTCTGAGGATGTTTTGACAGCACTGCCTATTCATGGCAGTGTTCTTAGGCAAAGTTTTTAAGCAGACCCAATGCTCTGGATGAGAAGCAACATCTCACATGACTGGTCTCAGGATGCTTCACTGCTGACATGACACAGAACTCATGATAGCGATCAGCTGTTCTGCTCTATACTTTTTTTCAGGTGTACCAAACAGTCTAAAGGGACCTTCATCAGAGTAAATAACCTTAACCTGCAGAATGTCTGTCCTTGATGTTTTTCTTGGAGAGAAGTGGCTTGATTGCTGCCCTTCTTGACACCAAGTCATCTTCAATCCTCAAATCAAGCCTTAATCTCACTGTGGATTCAGATCCACTCAAACCTGCCCTCTGCCATTCCTGAGCAAGCTCTGTACTGGTGGTGACCTGATCTGGTAGCTGCATCCTCTTTAGGAGATGCTCCTGACACTTGCTTGACCTTCTTGAGCACTCTGAAGCCTTCTTCACTGCCATTGACTCACTCTCCTTGAAGTTCTTAATGATTCGATAAATGGTTGATCGAGGTGATATCTTACAAGCAGCAATGTTCTTGCCTGTGATACTCTATTGATTCAGTACAATTATGATTGCACGTGATTCCTTGGAGGTAACAATGGTGAACATAAGAAAACACCACTACTCTTTTTAAAGCAACCAGTCTGCTATTCTAATCAGCATGACAGAGTGATATCAGCTGTTTTACCCTCATTAACCTTTTAACCTGAGCTTACAGGATCATCAGTGAAAGTATGTTAGCAGCCCGTTTTGTAGGGCTGAAATGCAGTGGCTGGAAAGTAGTAATTTTCATGGCAGGGAATGACCTTGCAATTAACTGCAATTGATCTAATCACTCTTCCCAATCTAGAGTTAATACAAATTGGCACCATGAAAACTGAGGCAGCAAACAAAAAATTATGCTCTTCTCAAAACTTTTGGCCACGACTGTAGACTATATTATAATATCGTGATTTGAGACTCAACTTTAGGCTTCACCCCCTAATTTTTGTGAGCAGTGTATAATTAGCTCGTTGTTACACAGAACAGAATTGAAATGATTTGGTTATTTAATCTGCAAATCCTTTCGGTGTCGTTCTTCATAAAAGCTTTGTGTTGCAATGCAGATAAACATTCATGCCGTGTCAGGAAGACTTTATCCATGTTACTCATCAGTGGTTAACTTCGAGATTAGCAGTATTTGTTTCAGTGGTTTTTTTGGCATTTGGATAGCCCCCTAGTTTCTGTCTAGATGTTGTTTTCTCAACAGAGACGAGTTCTCTCAGTGTGTGAAACCGCTACTTATCTAATAGTCACTTTTATTTAACAGCTCTGGCAACACATGACATATTCCTGTACAACATACTATCCCAAAGTGACTGTGATACCCTTAATGTATATATGCAATCTATTTCCAAATGGCTATACTAGACCTAGGCATGTAAGATGGCCCAGAGGGAGCTAGTTTAGTGACAGTATGGCAGGGCACACAGACCATCATGCTGATAAGCTGCAGATTTAATGTGGGAGAGGGCCCTCTTCAAGCACCCTCCATTACCTGACTCATCTCTCACTGAAGCCTGAACGCTGTGGCAAATTATCTTCACACACATCCCAGGGGACCAAGTGTGCGCGTGTCTGAAAATTGCCATCTGTAGGGAAGGAATGTGACGTCTGCGGATGTGTGCTGCAGTCCCTGTGCGCGCGAGAGGGGATGAGTGTCTGTGTGAGCAGATAATCACCAGGTATTGAGGCCCCACTCTCTCCTGCAGCCTGCTGAGCATCGTCATGGGCCGTCTGCCCAGTGGGGTGAGGTAATGTCTAGGTTTAATGCCAGCCTCCTACACCGGCGTGTACGTACGCGCGCGCACACACACACACACACACACACACACACACACACACACACACACACACACACACACACACACACACA
>JAUZST010002959.1:0-17557 GCA_034779995.1 Parotocinclus haroldoi
ATTTACATTGTGTTGTTTAAGTTCTATATATATAGCAAAGGTGATGCATGAACTCAAAGCCGTGACTAAATTACCACTGCTGCTTGGGATCCTTACACAACTTCTGTTATTCAGGCTAAATGAAACATTATTTTCTTTTGAACATGTTGTGAAATCCTGTAGGCTCCACTCATACTCAGAGTGCTGGGAAAGATAAAGTGCTAAAAAAACGAGGTGACACAAAGCTGCTCTCTTGTATACCAAACAACAGCAGATGGTATTGGACAAGAAAAAGGCTCAGGTATTGCGTTTTTCGTCTGTACATTATTCATGAAAGCAGTTTTTGTTATATTTTATTCATGGATTTGCCCTCCTGCATTACCGCTCTGCCGAATGTGCCAAAGAATGAGCTAGTGCATTCCTCACTGAGCTATGGAGTGTGTTATTGAACATATCAAGGTCACTGTTACCTCTTTCACATATTGACCTCACTTTAAAGTGAAACAGATGCACTCCTGCAGCTTATTCACTCACTACCTACTCTTGTTTTCATTTTTATCAAGGTTCAGCATGTCACAAAACACAAAAGTATGCCAATATACTGTGATAATGCTCAGGTATTCTGAGAATGCCATTATTATTACATTTTCTTGAGTACATTTTAGCATAACTGCAATTATCAGAAAATCATGAGAAGGTAAAAGCAAATGAGCTGAACATTTATATACAACCACAATTCTTATGAAGTAAAACATGAATAAAAACAGAATATGATGATTTGCAATTCCTTTTCAACACATATTCAATTAAATACACTACAAATACAAGATACTTAATGTTGAAATGGATAAACGTAATTTTTTTTTACAAATATTTACTCATTTTTTATTTGATGCCTGCAACACGTTCCAAAAAAGTTGGGACAGGGGCAACAGAAGACTGGGAAAGTTGAGGAATGCTTAATTGGAAACAGGTTGATATCAAGATGGTGTATAAAGGGAGCATCCTCAAAAGGCTCAGTTATTCACAAGCAAGGATGGAGTGAGGTTCACCACTTTGTGAAAAACTGTGTGAACAAATAGTCCAACACTTTAAGAACAACATTTCTCATCATGCTATTACAAGGAATTTTGGGATTTCTTCTACAGTCCATAATATCTTCAAAAGATTCAGAGAATCTCGATCCCTTCGAACCCTCAGGCGACACTGCATTAATCTATAAGGGATATTACCACATCGGCTCAGGAACATTTCAGAAAACCATTATCAGTGAACACAGTTTGTCGCTCCATCTACAAGTGCAACTTAAAACTCGACCATGCATAGCGAGTTCCATATATTAACAACACCCAGAAATGCAGCCGGCTTCTCTGGGTCTGAGCTCATCTGAGATGAACTGACGAAAAGTGGAAAAGTGTCCTGTGGTCTGATGAGTCCACATTTCAAATTGTTTTTGGAAATCATGGACGCCGTGTCCTCCGGGCCTGAGAGTAAAAGGACTGTCTGAATTGTTATCAGTGCAAAGTTCAAAAGCCAGTGTTTCTGATGGTATGGAAGTGTGTTAGTGCCCATGGCATGGGAACTTGCCCATCTGTGAAGGCACCATTAATGATGAAATGTATATACAGGTTTTGAAGCAACGTATACAGCTATCCAAGCACCATCTTTTTTTCAGGAACATCCCATATTTCAGCAAGATAATGCCAAGCCACATTCTGCACATGTTACAACAGCATGGCTTCATAGTAAAAGAGTGTCGGTAATAGACTGGCCTGTATGCAGTCAAGACCTGTCTCTATTTGAAAATGTGTTTTGCATTATGAAGCGCAAAATACGCCAACAGAGACCCCAGACTGTTGAGCAACTGACGTTGTACATCAAGCAAGAATGGGAAATAATTCCACCTACAAAGCTTCAAAAATTAGTGTCCTCAGTTTATAAACACTTATTGACTGTTGATAAAGGGAAAAGTGACGTAACACAGTGGTAAACCTGTCACCACTTTTTTGGAACATGCTGCAGGCATTAAATTCGAAATGAGTGAATATTTGCAAAAAACAATCAAGTTGAATATTAAATATATTTTCTTTGTAGTGTACTCAATTGAATATAGGTTGAGATGGATATGCAAATAATCATATTCTGTTTTTATTTATGTTTTACACAACGTCCCAACTTGGAATTCGGGCCATATTATGTAGAGATGGGGGTAAACAAGCCCATATTTAATATTTTATAAAGGGAAAAAATGTGTTTGAAGAAAATCTAATGCACCCCAGTCAAACACAAAATAAAAGAATGTCATAAATGTTACTAAAGTTATTGCTATTAATATCTTATTATTGCTGAATCGCCACCGGAATTGAATCTGGTGTCTAAAATAGCTGAAATAGATAGAATTTAGAGTATATATTTTACTTATATCTGTTTAGTAATTATTTGATTAATATATGTTTGCTTTAGTGACAAAGATCTTATCTAAGTACGTTAGAATAAGATACAACCCCAAATCAAAAAGTTTGGATGTACAGAAAATGCCAATTTAAGAAAATGCAGTTTTCCAAACATCCCAAGATATTTCATGTTTTATCTGATGAGTTTCATTTGTTCATCCATTCCTGCGTTTCCGGCTTGCAACACATTCCAAAAAAATTTTGGGGACAGGGTAACTTATAGCTAGTAATGAAAAAAAAAAAAAACTACGTGATGTGAATTCAGGTGATGTCAACAGGTGATTATAATCATGATTTGATACAAAAGTAGTATTCAGGAAAGGTTGAGCCAAGAATGGACAGGGTCTTACTAGTTTGGAAAATGTGTAAAAAAAAAATTCAATTTCTAAAAACAAAGTTCCTCAAAGGATGGCAAAGGGCTGGCAAATTTTGTTGTATCTGTACATTGTTTGTGTGTATGACTTTGTGCTACTTATTTTTAACATGCTGTAAATTTGCATGTAAATTTGTAAGTGTACGTGCCTGTCCTATTGTAAGTTGTACTCCTTCACCGGCTTTTTTTAGATGGTCCTTTACTGTAAAATATATATTTTTGTAAATCATTGCTCTGTGTCCTAATGCTATTGGTACTGTTGCCATGTGGTTGCATTTCACATATAAGACATTTCTGTGCTGAAATTTTAGTCCTTGTATTCAAATAAAGATTAGCGGACTCATAACAGTAACAGAAGAAGGCATGTAAAAATAAAATAAAGTTGCATGAGATTGACCAATACTTATTATGGATAGTTAAGTGTGTGTGTGTGTTGTTAGATAATGTGTGGGAAAAAATGGTTACAAATTACAAAAAAATTAGCATGTGTATAGCAGTTTGGACTTCCATTCATGATTTCAGCTGTACCTCTAATGCAATTTGTGTGTGGTTTTCTTGTAAAAAAATACCCTTTATATTTACATTACAGTAGCATAGAAAGAACGATTTTAATGTATAATTATTGTCCATTTCACTCTGACTCATATTATGTAATGTGGTTGTTAAATGGTGCGTATCTATATAAGAAAATAATTATTTGTTTTAGATTATAGCCCTAAGCGTTAGAAGAAAAACACTGAGACAGCTGAGCTGTGGCATCAACATGGGTAATCATTTAGGGCATGGCCTCAAACAATTGGAAAGCTGCCCTGGATGCGTTTTTGTTTGAAAGTGTCCATATATCACAATAAATCTGTTCATAGGATTTATTTTGGTAATAAATTTAAAACATGCACAGTAGTTTTAATATAAGTAATATGTGCATGTGCATTGTAGCTGCCCATATTTGCATGTGCACTATATGGAACTATAGAAACCATGACACTGTTTTGGTCCTGGGTTGTAGAACTGTGGCTGTACATTACTCCTCAATCAAACAGTGTCAGAGTTGAACATGGAAAAAACTATGACATGAAACACTTCTGTTTATGGTATGCTATATGAAATTGGCATCACAGAGAAACGAGAGGAGGTGCAACATTAGTTCACATCACAGCAGAAGATGCAATCAATGTAATACTTTAATCTTTGAGCATGGAGAGAGCCAAAAATAGACATGGGAAGACAAGATGAAGTTTCATGACAGATGAACCCTGAAAAACACTTGCCTTATAAGGCATATGTTGTTCACACAAGTTGTATATTTGAATAGTTGCACAACTTTCTTGCTATATGAATGAGTAGTATGTGACATAACTAATGACCAAATGAGAGGCAGGCTGCTATGGGAAGCATATGTGACACTAGAAAAAGCGATTGATATCTCCTGTGCAAGGGAGATTACATCCAGCCAAGTCAAAGCGCTGACAGAGGAAGTTGAAGTGAACAGAATAGAACAGTCAGGCCAACAGATAACATTAAAGCCAGCACAGTGAATACTGAACAAAATGAATAAAGTTACAATAGAGGGAGCAGAACAAAAATGCCCTGCAGTTGGCCAAAAGCAAAATTATTCTAAAAGAAAAATCATTTTACCAATATGTGTAGGACACAGGGTCAGCAGCACTCACATGGAAAAAACGTATATGAGTGTAATTGAGCAAAGTACGAGTGAAAATTACATGTTCATTGGCACATTCAAAGGGGAGCATAAAAATCACATCAAGGTGACAGCCTCTGCAGAGACAGAATCTAAGGAACAAATTTGCATTTAAAGTTTCAGAATGAATGAAATTGTTACTTTTAAAGTGGACTGAAAGCAAACCCAAAAAACCACAAGGCACGTGACTACTAACAGATGACAACAACCTTTTCTAGCTCTACTAGGAAGAGCCATTTTAAAACATGGCATCATAAAGAGATTGTACAGCTATTTCATTTGACCTTTTTATGGGACAACACTGACGATATAGCACTTCGATACAATGTAAAGTAGTCAGTCTACAGTTTGTATAGCTTTGTAACTCAGCACACAGTCATTAATTGGCAACAAAAGTGACTATATCCCTAAGTGAAAACGGCCAAATTGTGTCCAAAGTGTCAATATTCTGCGTGGTCACCATTATTTTCAAGCACTGCCTTAACTCTTCTGGGCATGGAGTTGACTAGAGCCTCACAGGTTGCGACTAGAGTCCTCTTCCACTTGTTCATGATGACATCACAGAGGGATGTTAAGGAATTTGTGAAATGCTCAATAGGCAGTTTTCATCTTGGAGGGTCGTTATCATGTTAGAATACGGCCCCGTGGCCCAGTTTCCTAAGGGAGAGGATCATGCCCTGCTTCAGTATGTTACAGTAAATGCTTGCATTCATGCAACACTCTGGCAACACTCATTCTGTTATAGCGGGGCATCCTGGAGACCTGGCGAGACAATCCCCAGACTTGCCAAATCCCCAGGAACCCCACAAGAGTCCAAAATGCAATGATCCACAGACGGACATTTATAAGGGACATTTATTCAAAATAAACACAAAAGTAGGTAGAGAACAAAAACACAAAATAACAACACAAAAACAGGAACTCCAGTCCAGCAATGGAGATGGCAAGGTCCAGTGCCCATCCTGGATACTAGGACCAGAGCCTGGTGGAAGTTCTTGCAGTCGGGGAAAGCCAATCTGGCTTCTCGGGGACGCCGAGCCACCGCACAGGACACCGGACTTCCAAAATCCTAGAGGAGGCAGACCTGGAGGAATCTGAGGCTTGAAAAAAGGGCCTTGTGACTGTTTGGAACGCCAACCTGGCTTTGGAAATGCCGAGCCACTGACGGGGCGCAGTAGTGAGGTCGGTTCTGGTAGCCCGCCCATATGAGTCCCCGCTCCTCTCGGGACAGGCACAGGGGTCCCGGGACAAAGGATACCTGAAACAAAAGAAAACGAAGGGACACACAAAATGGCTTGGAAGCAGAGAGTCCAGAGGCGGCATTTTAGAGCCGAAAACGGAAATATGGAGTGGCGAATTGACCGAGAAACAAAATGAAAATAAGAAGTGCAAACATAAACTGAAGCGCAAATGGGGGAACAACAAACAACAACAATGAGCCGGCATGCATGAATGTGCACGCCAGGTTTATATACGCAACACCTAAAGAAACGAAAGTGGGAACCGGTATGCGGAATGAGGGGGCGTGACGGTGACGCAAAAGAAAGGCCAATAGATCGTCATGGTGAAACCAAAACAAAATGCCATGTGCAGGAGGAACAAAATGTAAACAAAAACAAAAGGAAAAGAACGTGGCACCTGCGGCGAATCTAAAACGGGCGCGGCTTGAACCATAACACATGCAGCCCCAAACCATGGAATTCCCACCACTATGTTGGCAAGATACACTTACACTTACACTCCTCACTTGGTTGTCGCCACACACGCTTGACACCATCTGAACCTAATAAGTTTATCTTGGTGTCATCAGGCCCCAGATCCAGTAATCTATGTCCTTATTCTGCTTGTCTTCAGCAAACTCTTTGCAGGCTTTCTTGTGCATAGTCTTTAGAAGAGGTATTCTTATGGAATGCAGCCATGCAAACAGTTATGATACAGTGTGTGGTGTATGATCTGAGCACTGACAGGCTGACCCCAACCCTTTAACATCTGCAATAATGCTGGCAGCATTTCTATCTATTTTCAAAATCCAACCTCTGGATATGACACTTTACTCAACTTTTTTGGTCAACCAGGCCTTTTCTGAGTAAAACCTGTCCTGTTAAACCGCTGTATAGTCTCGGCCACCATACTGCATCTCACTTTCAGGGTGCTGGCAATTTTCTTATAGCCTAGGCCATCTTTATGTAGAGCCATGAAGTGCCATGTTGAACTTACCAGTGACATACCAGTGACCAGTATGTGAGAGTTTGAGAGTGATAATGCTAAATTTACCACACATGCTCCCCATTCACACCATCAGATCTTGTAACACTATTAAGTCACATTGATATCTGATGATGGAAAATTGTTAATTGGGCACAATTTGTCTTTTTCACTTAGGGACGTACTCATTATTGTTGCCAGTGGTTTATACATTAATGACTGTGTGTTGAGTTACTTGAGGGCACAGCCAATTTGCACTTTGCTGTAGACTGACTTTTTTACATTATGTCAATGTGTCATATCTTCAGAGTTGTCCCATGAAAAAATATAATGAAATATTTAAAAAAATGTAAGGGGTGTACTCACATTTTAAAGGCCAGGAAGAACTACTCTATGAATTAGGTTACCTGATCAGCATCAAATACAAACTGACCACATGCCTTCTGGAATACTGTAATAAATTTTAGCAGCGTTGAGGAACTGCAGCACATGAAATAATTAAAAGTATTAATAGCAAGGCAGACTATGAGAGTGAGCATCATGAGCCATCATAGTGGGTTAACAGTATGACAACTGTGGTCACACATACCTGCATGGCATCAAAGATTCGAAGCAAGCTATCAAATAGGAGCCCTACTCATTGCTCCCTGTTGAGGAAGCACTTTTCTGTTGGGGACTCAATCAAGGCTACTGGAAGATGAAATTTTATGTTGAAAGCCCAAAGCTGTGCACCTTTAACACCCACACAGGAAGGAAACAGGTTCATGTATTTGAGATTTAGTCAGTGCCAGAGCTATTTCAGTCAGTGGGGGATACAGTGCACAAACTATGTTCTCAACTCAAAGCAGAGATACCTAAGGTAAAAAAAAATCCTCCAGTAACAGACTTCTCTTTCGACCTCAACTTGATTAAAAATTATATGGATTCAGATGCATGAATTATGGTTCTAATGTCCCATTATCATTTTCCAATACTTTTGGTTAATCAACTAGGGTAGCAAACAGGTTCTCTAGTTTCTCTAGTTTCACTTTTGGGATGTCAGTCTTTTAAGGGAATGCATGAATTACTCCCACAGGACAAAACAACTTAAAATCAATGTGTGAGCTATACATCGTTACATTGCTTCTTTTTCACTATATTGTAGCGCCGGTCACTTCCCCAAGGGATGTTCCCTGTGCGTTTATGCAAATTGAAGGTCAATGGTTTGTTTTACTTGAGGGCTTTTGTGTGTCTTGTTTTTTGTTTGTAATTTCTTAGCTCAAGGTGTTTATTTAATGTGAATTGGAACTCATTAATTAGTATAATGTGTGTGTTTTATGTATTCAGTAGTAGTGTATAACTTACTATCTAGGTGGGTGCTGTGTAAATGTGTGACCTGAGATTCAGTTTATTTCACAGTTCTTACCATTATATTGACTGGTATTAAGCTCTTATTAGAGTTTTATTGTCTTATACAGACTTGGCAGTATAGTGCATCATGAGCAAATCTGTTTGTTCTGTGCTCTGTGCTGATGCTACTAATAGTTATGTTTTTATGCAGATATAATCCAAAATAATTGACAGATTTGACATAATGTAGTGGAGTAAAAAGTAAGATATTTGACTTTGAAATGTATTCGAGTAAAATCACCCAAACTGAAAATTGAATTTACTTTGTTACTGTCCACCACTGATTTCAGTAGGCCATCACAAAGGTAAGTGATGGTCTGAGGAAACTCCATGGAAGACCATGATCAGGATGAGTGATTTGTCGGAGAATGTTTGGGGTATACCAGAAACATTATAAGGACAAAATAAATCAAATACAATGGACACGTTATACAGTTATACATAGTGTCTGAGGAAAAATGGTTCAGTATCATGGTCCATATAAGGTAACTTGTCAGACTAATTTGTCAGAAAACTGTACTTCATTAAGAAAGCAGCTTGAAGAGAGTAAGCACAACAGAGGAGTTTTGAAAAGCTTTAACAGCTGGCACATAGACGTATTATACTTGGACACCGCATTGGCCACTGGATCTTGTCTCATCGTTGTTGCCATATTGGTCCGAGCAACTTCTCATAATTTTCCAAAAACTCCAAACACCCCTAAACATAAAAATTACTCATTAATACTGGGTGACAAAAGTATGTTATTGTGCATATGTTTGCACATTTGAATGTGTGTACAGGCCAGTCTTGGCTGGAACAGTATGGCTGATGTGTTGATGAGTCTGCATCTGTTGGGCTGAGGTGATCAGTGCGGCATGTAGGTATTTTATGTCTAGGAGCTGGTCACCAACGCTCTAACTCTGAAGTTTTGAATATGGCATCTGTAGTAAGCATCTGAACGATCATACTCCAACAGGATAGACCTAAAAGTTTATGGCTCATGGGCAGTCACTGACTGTCAGCGCCGGTATAGAAAAATTGAAATAGGGCTACTTGGTATTGCCTACAGATATACAGTAATACATTCCACCATTAGGGTGATGGAAAAGAGATTAATGCTGAGAGTTACTACCAGCCACAACAAATTCCCCAGAGACTGCAGAGGATCCTGCTTATGCTGCAGAGATACAGCCTAAAAGTAACCTGACGGACAGCTAAGGAACTTGATATTGCAGATGCATCCTCAAATAATAGAAAGAAGATCTGCTGAAAAAAAACGTATTGGAGGTGAACATCATTACACCCCAGCTACTTATTTCAGAGGAAATACAAGTTCAGTAAAAAAACAGCAGAGTACCCAGAAATGCAGTTACCAAAAGACATTAAGAGAATGACTAAAAGATAAAAGCACAGAAGAAATTTAGCAATATTTAAGGATTCAATTACACACATGCATATGGACTGGTATTTATAGCAGCAAAAATCATTGTTCTATTTGAGATGAGACATGCAATTTTAAACAAAATTCACAAGTTATGGTTAAGAATAAGGGACAGGTGCTAAGAAAGACCCAGAGACATTATGTATTGTCTTCTCACATTGAGGAAAGGATATCTCAGTGAACCATTTGTAATGAGAGCCGGAACTGCAATCCGAGAAAGCCGTTACTCTCACATTCTGTACAAGACAGAACATGGGAGAAATTAGGGCAGATCTCTTTCATCACAGAATTACAGCAATGTGTGGACTATTTCTCAAAGTTTCCAAAAATCAGAAAGATTTCAGTGCTATCACCAGTAGTATTTCTGATGTTGTCTTGAATGTTCATCTTTAGCATGCCAGAGTTCAAAGACACTGCAGAAAGCTGGAAATTCAAATAGACCACATCCAGTCTAACAGAAAGAACACTGAAGACTCTCTGTAGAAATCTGCATTAAAAAATCAGTGTGATAACGGCAACCCATATATTTTGTTGTTGGAGTATCACAACATACCACTGTGAAAGTCTATCACCATCTGAGGGAAGACGTGTCAACTTTACACTCACTACTCTGTCAAGCAGGAACTGTCCAGGAATGCAGTGAGCTGAGAGAAATACTGAGTAAAACTTGATAGACCAACAAACAGACTATCTGTCCTGCACACATGTGAAAATGTTGAAAACATGGCAGCCAGCAATAGACCTGCACAAACATAAGCAACCATTGGTTTACAAAAAAAAGTATCCCCCATGGAAATGGCACGATAATTGAGTTTGCATCTCCTTTGTGTAATCACACAACTTTCTTTGACTTTTCATTTCTATTGACTTTTTTTGTTTAAATAATAACATTAATGCTTCTTTTTAAATCAGTTCATAGTTTGATATTTTTTGAGTTTCAAAGTCATGTAAGTGAAAGCGATAGGGCATATCACAAAAGTGAGTACACACCTTACCTTTTTTTTATCTATTTAAAAAAAGCTTTTTATGGGACAACACTGACTATATGACACTTTGGCACAATGTAAAGTAATCAGTCTACAGCTTGTATAACAGTTTTTAATTTAGTGTGCTTTCAAAATAACTCAGCACACAGACACAGTCTAAACTGCTGGCAAAAACTGAGTACGTCCCTAAGTGAAAATGGCCAAATTGTACCCAAGTAGCGATTTTTTCTTGCCGGTATTATGAGACTTGTTAGTGTTATAAGGTCTCAGGTGTGAATGGGGAGCAGGTGTGTTAAATTTGGTTGTTATCGCTCTCGCAGACTCTCATACTGGTGACTGGAAGTTCAACATGGCACCTCATGGCAAAGAACTCTCTGAGGGTGTGAAAACAAGAATTGTTGCTTTACATAAAGATGGCCTAGGCTATAAGAAGATTGCCAACACCCTGAAAGTGAAATACAATATGGTGGCCAAGGCTATACAGTGGTTTAACAGGACAGGTTTCACTCAGAACAGGCCTCGCCATGGTCGACCAAAGAAGATGAGTACACATGCTCAGTGTGTTGACTTTTGAAAATAGCCGTAGGAGTGCTGCCAGCATTGTTGCACAGGTTAATGGGTTGGGGTCAGCCTATCAGTGCTCAGACCATTTGCCTGCATGGCTGTCATCCTAGAAGAAAACCTCTTCTAAAGATGATGCCCAAGAAAGCCCACAAACAGTTCAAGAACCATGTCATGTGGTCTGATGAGACCAAGACACACTTACTTGGTTCAGATGGTGTTAAGCGTGTGTGGTAACAACCAGGTGATGAGTACAAAGACAAGTGTGTCCCACATGGTAATAGGAATGTCATGGTTTGAGGCAGCATGAGTGCTGCCAGCTGTGGGGAGCTACAGTCCATTGAGAGAAACATGTACTGTGACATATTGAAGCAGAGCATGATCCTCTCTCTTCGGGCCATAGGGCCATATGCCAATGTGATAATGACACAAAATGCACCTCCAAGATGGCCACTGTCTTGCTAAAAAAGTCAAATAAAGGTAGATAAAGGTCAAGAATGTATCCAGACCTAAATCTTATTGAGCAAATGTGGAGGACCACAAGGTCTCTAAATCCACCAGCTCTGTGATGTCATCATGAAGTGGACAAGAAGACAAGGAAGTGAACTACATGCAAAAGAGAGTTAACTCAGTGCTGGAAAATAATTGTGGCCACTCAAATTATTTTGGGCACAGTTTGGCCATTTTCACTTAAGGGTGTACTTACTTTTGCTGCCATTGGTTTAAACATTTAGACAGAATGACTGTGTGTTAAGTTATTTTGAGGACACAGCAAATGCAACAGAGCTGAACTAATTCTAAAATCTTCTTCTGTATGCATGTTACTTAAGATGGAGTGCACTTTTGTTGTCCTCTCCTCACCTTATTTACTCCCTTGGGCTGTTGTTTGTCACATAGTCCAGCTGACCAACACAGTAAATATGTCTGAACATGACTTGCGGCAGATGGATAATGATCTACTCCGTCTGTACTTCAGCTCTGATTTGTCAGCATTTCTATTCAGCTAATGGCATTCAGTCTGTTTCAGTATTTCTTTAAAGTCAGCCCTAGGAAATCAAACCATATTTAATGGCATTGAGATTGTTTATAGGAGACCGCTGAGTGTGTAATTCATGTTAAAAGAAAGAAATATGTCTTTCTAAAAAAGAATATAAATATTGTGTGTACGTGGCTGAAATATGAAATGGCACTGAATTTGTGAGATTTTTGCTGGTCTCACTTGGTCTGCTTTTAAACGTGAGATATTTCGCACTTAAACTGGATGCTACAGACCTTAATTAGACTTAAACCCTTTAGAGAATGTAATCAATTAATTTTTTTATATAATTTTACACTCAGCCCCTTGGGTGGAGCAGGAGTCTAATACAAAAGGCAGACTCTGTAGTGAAGCAGGTTCGAGGCCCTTTGGCACTGGCGTGCAGTGCATATAGTAGGTAACACTTCTGCTAACACTCCCAACCCCCCGCCTCCCTCACTCTAAATTTAACACAGAATCTAAAGCTTGACTTTATATCACTTAATGCATTTCACAATTTTTAACATTTAAACAAACAGCAATCTCACCAGTCTGGTATCTTATTCGAAGCTAAATCCATTCTCTGCACCTGAAAATATCATGCTCTATTAGTTTGTGTGCAAACTTTGTTAACACATCCATTTGGTGTTGTCTATCTAAATTAACAAGCATATAGACAGTTACATTAATTAATGAATGATGAATATGTAACACCTTCTTCAGTGTTTCCCGAAGGGTCCAGATCGCTATGGCCAGTTGAAAGTGACATCCTAAGTCTGATTGGTCAGCCTTCTTGTCTGTTTGTTAACAGACTCATTACTAACCCATACAAAATATAATCTGAAGGAATTTAGGAGTTATTTTAATGAGCAATTTTGATTAGTATCAGTCAGATACGGTTTCTTTAGCAATAATAATAAAAAAAACACAGACTAGAGTTTTAAATTGGATAATGGTTTTGATTTTTCTTTATTCATGAAATAAATATTTATATAATATTATACAATTTCTTCTATCACATCTGGTCTGTAGATATAACCTATGTTTTCTCATCATATGGTAAGTTTAGGTCGTATGCTGACTGGGGTCAATTCAAAGGTGGAGCAGACTGGGTCATTTCTTGGTGGTGTTTGTATTTCCTTTCTGTGTCTGCAGTTACTCCAGTTTTTTCCACAGTAAAAAGGCCTGGATGTAAAGTATCCCTGGTGTGTGAGTGCATGTTCCATACAATTAATTGCTGCCCTGTTTAGGGTTGTCCCTGCTTTGCACCCTATGCTGCTGGCTAGGCACCAGCTCTCTCATGAGTGAGTGTTAAGTTTACTTTAGTAAACAGTGTATTTTCCTCAAAGTAAGTTTTCCTGGTCAGTTCAATCATGCATGGTCATCCAATAAATGTAGGTGCTACACAAATGTTGTCTTAGACATGCATCATCATGTTTGATGCTGGCAGACAGGCTATAATAGCTTCTCACATTTACAGATGATGTTTCCATGAATATTGGAATGTTCTTCAGGTAGTGGCACTGTGAGTACACTTATGGTACTTACTATCCCTGTCGTCAGGATTTTATACTGCACAAACATCCCATCAATATCACAACAGGTACTATACATTCTGTTACATCCATGGCACGTATTCACACTCAAAGATGATTGTGTTTTTCTTCAATTTCGGATTCAGATGTGGGAAATGTGAAGGCTGAATCAACACCTTGAACTATTTGTCATGATTCTCAAACTATTCCTGAGTATATTTACCCAGAGTAAACAGGGAAGGTTGACAGTGCTAAAAACTACACCACCATGCCGCCCATAAAAATAAAAACACCAAAATATTCCACCAGTGACTTTTTAGTTTAAAATGGTTCTAAGCTGACAGGAGGGCTATAGCACATAGAGTAATAATTCCTTACATTCATCCTTCTTCATTATTTTATTTGCATAAAGGGCATCTAGTGGGGAACCTCCACTTTTATGCTAGACCAACTGTTGCGGTGAATGCAGGTAACATATAATCAGGCAAATTAGTGAAAGAGAGAAACACCAAGGATACAAGGAATGTAGAAACAGCCAAAATGGTAGATAAACAACAGAGCAAAACTTAGAGTTAGTCTTTAAAGGAGAATCTGTGGACAAATGCACAATATAAACAACTAAGCAGTTGAGAGTAATGATTAGAACCATAAAATATATTTGACAAATTGCAATGATGTCAAAAATGAATTGTAGGAACTGTAGGGAGTGTAGTCCAGACTGCTTGATGGACAGGCCACAGATGTGACGTCCACAAACCAGCATGCCATTGTCAGTGCTGACATATCCTAAGGTTCATAGATGACATTTTCTCATTGTTTCCCTTACAAAAAAAGCAATAATATTCAGCAGTACTGTAATGTACTTTAATCCACAGTCACCTGATCTAAACTTCATTAAGCATTTATGGAGCACTTGAAGACAGAGTAAGCCATGCACTTAGTAACATCACTAGATGCTCTTTGGAATCTAGTGAAATGTTTGCATAGGAAACCCTGTCAACTTGAACTAATGTCATCAGTACAGTAAAAAGGGAAACATACTAAATAGTTCTAAGAACTTATTTTTATAATGTATTTTTTTCAAAGATTCAACCATTTTCTGAATTGCTATGGTGGTTATGTGATTTGTAATGAAATACATTTCATTAAATTCATTTAAAGCAGGGGTCGCTGTTGCAGTTGAGTGACATAGTGCTCCAAAAAGATTGGTGACCCAATCTGGTAGCTGCATCCTCTTTAGGAGATGGTCCTGATGCTTGACTTCTTTGGGCACCCTAAAGCTGTCTTTGCTGTAACTGAACCACGCTTCTTGAAGTTCTTGATAATTAAACGGTTGATTAGGAGTGCTAACTTACAAGCAGCAATAAAGCCCTTTTGATGCAATGCAATGATGACAATACATGTTTCCTTGGAGCTAACCATGGTTAACAGAAGAAACGTAAAAGCACCACTACCCTTTTAAATCAACCATTATATTCTTCTAATCAGAATGACAGAGCGATATCAGCTGTCTTGCCCGTATTAACCTGACAAGATCATCAGTAATATGCTGTTAGCAGGCCATTTCATAGGGCCTTTCAAATGCAGTGGCTGGATTTCAGTAATTTGCATGGACTGAACTGAGGATGCTGAGCTGTGAAGTGACCGTGGTAACCATTGTGCCACTTAAAAATAAACTGAAAATATGTGATATGATCACCCACATAGCCTCAATGTTACCTTTCAACCCGTAGTATCTTTAGCTCATAATTTTAATATTTCACATATTCCAGAACCTGGGTTAAAAAAACACATGCAGTGTTAACACCCTATCCCAATCCAGCTGGGATAAAACTAATGCAAGGAGTAAAAGACAGTGAGTGAGCCTCTCAAGGCCACATTTTTCTATTGGCATGTTGGAAATGAAAATCCTAACTACAAAGGGTTGTACCTTCGAATTTTGCTCACCTTGATGTTGCAATTTCTTGTTGAAATACAACACAAGGCTGATATGTGAAGACCTCATATTGTTTGGCTGGAAATGAGAAGTCTGTAATCTCTGCTTGGATGTAAATCTTGTGCACACTTTCATGCACATTCATGCACTTTCTAACTTATCAAAGGTAGACTGTACACCACAACTCATCTTATCCCGAATAACACACCCAGAATGCAAATGAGGGATCAAGGAGAAATATGTCTGACACGCAGGGTGAAGAAATGTTGTCTCTTTGAGTAACTGAAGCCTTACAGAGAGATGGAGAATGAGTGATAATACATTTTGTGTTCTTATTGAAAAAGCTATGTTAAAATCCACAACATGGGCCAGATAGTGTGGGAACAAGGGGTGTCTAAAAGGTTTACAACTGTGTCATCTTATCAAACAAAATTACATAGTTTAAATGTTAAAAGTTTATCATCATCCAGTTTATCTACAGAAGTCTTTTCAGAATGTCTGTTTGATATGCAGGGATGCACTCGGATGCTGCAAAAGACTTAGCATGCTTTGTTGATAACACATTCAGTGATATTTAATGTTTCATACATGTCAAAGTCAGAGTGATATTTATTTATATATCATTACTTTTTACGACAGAACATTGTCTCAAAGCAGCTTTACAAATATCTTGGCTGACAGCCCTAACTGAGCAAGCCTAGGGCGACAGTGCCAAGGAAAAAAATCCCTAAATGTGATGAGGAAGAAACCGTGAGAAGACCAAGACCAAGTCTGTATTTTCTGGGAAGACCAAGCGATCTAACTACCCTGGGCAACATGAGCGTAAGAATTAAATTAAATAAAATGGCTATAATAATGAAGTTATGAATGTAGTTTCAATGCATATAAGCTAAGTCGATTTATTTAAAAAAGAAGGTAATACTACTACTACTACTACTACTACTACTACTACTACTACTACTACTAATAATAATAATAATAATAATAATAATCATAATAATAATATTTCAAACAATATGAATACAATAAAATAGATCATGGTGACTATAACAAATAAAAAATATACAAATAGAGAAAACTGGATACTATCTAATAAAGTGTAACACGTCTGTAACACGTGTGTCTGCCTGTCTGTCTGTTAAATATCAATGCTTAGGGATTAAATTGGAAACTTGAAAATATTGGAACTTTACATAGTTAGAAAGATAGTTGTAAATGAAAGTAGTTATGATGTGTGTGGGGGTGGTTAATGTGGCACAGCCCACTTCATTATACCAGCTTTATTGTAACCAAGGTTCAAGTCCAACTGTTGCCTGTCAGTCATGTTGGGCAAAACACAGGCTTGAGTTGCCTTGTCTGGTTTGTGTCACAAATATCACTCAAGTGGCTAGATGAACAAAACAAAACAAAACTTAATCACACTGAGAACCTGTGGTCAACCCTCAAAAAGGGATGATAACAAAAAGAAAAATGGGTAACACTTTACAATACTGGTACATAACTAAGCATACAGTAAGACTTAACTCAAAGTTTATTACCAGTACATTAATGTATGAACTAATACTTAGTGCTTCATGAGATAATGATGAATATACATTAATAATCTAATGAGTGAAATATGAATAGCCATTAATAAAGGAAGATCTTAACTACTTACATATTGTTAACTCAGCATGTTAATTAATTAAAGACTTCATGCATTCATTAACATTATTTCTGTAATGCATTCATAAAAAAGTGTCTAGTGTGGGGTAATGGACGTGTTGGTAACTTGTTTGTCTATTAATAATTATTTTTTTTTTGTATTGCACAACAAAGTGCATATGTGAGGCAATATATAGATTTATTTGTGCATATTAACATTATAAGAAATGCAAGTGTAAGTGTCTCAGTTACTGATTGAAGCTCATCTGTTTCTGCATAACCTACCAGCCATCTCACCTGAATTTATCAAAAAAAGATGACCAGCTGTTATTTGAATTTAGCTGGTAGACCATTCTGAG
>JAUZST010002960.1:0-17556 GCA_034779995.1 Parotocinclus haroldoi
AAACAAAGAAAGAAAAAGAAAAAAAGAAAAAGAAAGAAAGAAAGAAAGAAAGAAAGAAAGAAAGAAAGAAAGAAAGAAAAAGAAAGAAAGAAAAAGAAAGAAAGAAAAAGAAAGAAAGAAAGAAAGAAAGAAAGAAAGAAAGAAAGAAAAAAGAAAGAAATAAAGAAAGAAAGAAATAAAGAAAGAAAGAAAGAAAAAAGAAAGAAATAAAGACCTTCTTAACAAATTTTCTTGTAACAGCTGAACTCCGAACCTTTTCCCTCAATGCCTTAGGGGCCTGTAGCAAACCTGTCAAAAACAAGCAGCAATTTATCTGTCACCAGCCTCCGTATCTATCTTACTCTCTACAGTTTTTTTTTTTCATTTTTGAGCTGAGCAGCCCGCCGGCGCTACGCTAACTGTTAGTCAGGGGACTTGGGGGAATAACAGACTGCTCTTTGTCATGCCTGACTCAGTTGAAGCTGAAGTGGCAGCACCAGTGTCAAACCTCCGGACAAGGCTGATGAGCCTGTAAGTGTTAAAAGGCAGTTCTGCTGCTTGCTCATAACCAATGCTTTAGAGAGAAGGAAGCAAGACAGCATATGTACCCCTCGGGCTATTATCACACCATACTAGCAATACTGAAATACTAAAGAACAGATCACTATGGGTTGACTCTTTGCTGCTTGTTCACTCCTCTTAGTGGGGGTTCAAGCAAGGTCCTGTAGTTGTACGTAGATCATGCTTCCAGGGGCTGGGCACAACAGGACACAGGGAGATACTGTGCAGAAATGACATTGAGCAGTTGACCGGACACACCTTCCAGATGCCAGTCTGTTTTACGCACAAATTGTAAGTCACCTTCAGCCTAATCCTACAGTGTCCACTGATAAGAATTTAGATTTGAAGATACAGAACACAGTGACACAACAGAATGGTTTGTTTCTTGTTCGGCGGGTATAAATTCGTCAGACACAGTGCTATTTGGGATTTTCCTTCTACTTTAGAATCAAGATTGTTTGCTGTTGATAGGCTAATATTGGTTGACGAACATGTAAATAGCAGCTGACAGACAGATTACAGTAATATTTTGTATACACTCATCAGATAAAAATATAGCTACAGTTACGTGCCGTTTAATGACCACACGTTATGTTCTGTGAAACAGGTCACTGAATGCTATGGTTTTATTGGAAATGATTATAGTCACACAGCTTGTGTAACATAAAGGTATTTTCACAAAAAAGTGCATGAAAAGTACATATGACAGAGGTACAGCTGATTGAAAGCTCGAGTGATTGAAACAACTTTTCCCTTAACAAAATAGACATGAATCTGAGCAAGACAGAAGATCTACCAGATGAAAGAGAGGCTCGACTAGTGAACTTGACCCAGCTTGGATAGTTATGGATCAGAGAGAATATACAGGTTCTATACAGTTCTACTTACAATAGGACAGACACATTTACGAATGTGTGTGTGTGTGTGTGTGTGTGTGTGTGTGTGTGTGTGTGTGTGTGTACATATATATACAAATATACATACACATACACACACTAAACTGTTTGCAATTGTTAGCTTTTAACAGCATCCTCCTCATGCTTAAAGATGATTAAGCTAAAACATATGGCAAAAGACACATCAGACCTATTATAAATTCCACACAAATTCAAACTGTAAGAACACCAAGTAACCCCACGTTCCACGCTCCTCTGATAAAACACTTTAAGCACTGTATTGTCCAGGAGTGCAAGGCCCACATTTAGTATAAGGTACACGCACTAAAAAAGTAAAATACAAAACACAAAAGTAAACAAGAAGCAGAAAGAGACAAAACCACAAATGAAAGGACCTGGAAAGATAACAGCCCAGGGCAGCCTACCTAGCTCCATGTTAAGGAGTAAATTACACAATCGAGATGCATGGCCAAAAATAGCATGGAGAATTGGAGGAGAGCATACACATGCTAATAGGTTTGGGTTTAGGTTTCTTTGGAATCAGTCATCACTGTAGAGTGCCAAAAGGACAAGAGAGAGTGAGAAAGAAAGCAATGCTGAGAGTCATGTTCTGTACACTCCCACAGGGCATCTCACACCAATTAGTTGAGCTAAAAAGTTATCAATTAACTTAACAAATTGCCCTGTAAATGCTGCCCAAATATGGACCTGTATACTTCTGATATTACACACAGTCCTGCTCTTAATGTAGCTAAGACAACAAGATAAATAGTCCCACACTTCAGGACTGGTCCATAATACAGTTACAGTTTTTTCTCTGTACTATAGTGTGCTCAAGCATGTTTGGACCCCAATGTCTGGTTTGTTTAAATATGTAGAATCGTTCAACACGGTGCCTGGGCATGGTGTGCTGAACTACGTTCGAGTATCATTTGGATTTTATTGATTCTGATTCTGCATCCAGATGCCAAAAACATGAAAAAGGTATAAAATAATATCTTAATCTTATTCCAGTATACAGCTGGCTAATGTCAGAGATAGCAGCTACAAAAACAATAACCTAGGAAGAACAAACTTTTCTCAATTACTTCTGGTGATAAATACTCTCTTTCCTTGAGGATCACAGGTTTGTGATTTTAGCAGTAGAGACTACTTTTCAGCAGTAATGTGACAGAAAGGCTAGGATAGTTCGGTCGGGAGAACACTGCTGAAGATAAATATCATGCTGGCGCAATACATGTTTTACAACTTCACACGCATTACTGCATTTAGCCTTTTGAGTAATAATGCTCGAGCGGACTGTATCAAAGTACTTGATGACAAACGTGAGCACATGACCCACCTTTCAATACCCAACCCTACACTGTACCATTAAAAGACCTGTTTTAAAAAAAAAGGGGGGGGGGGTGGGCAGGGTTTAGCTGGACTGCAGGCATGGTATGTATATACGGTAGTGTGAGTACCAACTGTGCCCAAGCATGGAAATGCAACATCAGCTGTCTTTGTAAAAAGCTTCTTGTACATGCTGCAAGAGAAGGCAAAAATCGCTCAGCTGCATAATCAATATATCTATAAAGTGTATGAGAGAGCAGTGTGTCAGCGCAACCAAAACAACTTTGTGCTGTGCAAGCACACCTTTCTCCAGCACAAATAGGAGTACTGTGATGACGTAAAATGGGCTTGGCCCAAAATGTTAACCACAACACGAGTGCAGGCCAGCACAGCAGTGGAAAGGAGGGACAATCATGCTCAGGCATGGTACAGGGCAATGGAGCATAGGGCGAGTACTCCAATGGTATCAAATGGCATATACCCCCTAACTACTTTTGTGTGCTTTTCGGTGTTGATGGCAATTTTGGCATGATAATTCTTCTTCTGTGTATGCACATTAGTATAGTATAGGATACAGTATAGGATACAGTATAGAATATAGCATTAGTTAGACTGTTTCATGAGAAGGAAAGCAGAAGTACTGTCACTGCTACATGACAGAAAGAGCAGCACTTCCTGAAAAACAAAGAAGCTCTAAAAACCTGTACTGGCAACATTGTGAACTGATGCTAAAATTATAGCTTACTATCATGGGGAACTCAAAGTTGGCACCATACGGACTGGAGGGTTGCTGGTCTGTAGCTCCTACATCCTTGAATTTCAGTGTGTGGTGCACGCGTGTGTATGTGCGCATCAGAAAGAGAGAGACAGAAAGTAGATGAGAGAGTAAGACAGACAGACAGAGGGAAGCTAGAAAGCCTCTTAGTTGGCTGAATCTTATGGGCACCCCTGATGTTGGGCAGGACTAACTGCTGCTAATTGTGCCAAGCCTTGGCTTACCACCCTATTTACTTCACCCAGCCACTTCTCACTTTTTACAGGATCCGTGTGTGCTTGAGAGAGAGAGAGAAAGTAATGGCACATGACTGCTGGTGTGTGAGGGAATGATTATGGGAGTGTAACCACTAGGCAAAAAATAAGTTGGTTGAATGATCGCAGGCCTTTAATCAGGGTTGAGACTGGCCTGAAATGCTGGACCTGTGTCAGACCAGATTCAACACATTTTCCAATATGATCCACTGCCTTCTTTTACGCCATGAATGTGGGTACGCAAACTGATGCAACATAAATGCTGTAGATATCAACCGCTCCCAAAAATTAGGGGATATTTCAAAATAAAAAGATCCCATAATGAAATATCCCCTCATTTTTGGGAGTGGTTTATATAGGACATAAATCATCCAAGAGCCTTCTGCCAACACTGTGTCAGATTCGGTTACCGCAAGGACGCTACAGTATTGTCCAGCACTCAGGGATCTTATATAGATCATATTCTACCAATATGATCATTTAGGAGCACTTTTTGACCAGTGTTCATCGGGTCTGTCACAATACCTAGTGAGTACACTGACTCTTCCTATGTAGGACTTACTATAACAAATAACGCACTGAATAGATTCACCAAATGTTCACACTCTCTGTACATGGTTAGTGTATACATGCATTTCATCTGTTAGTGCAAACGCTACCAAAGTGTTACAGGTCTGGAGTCTAATGTTTGGCCCTTAACAAAATTTCCTTAATGCTTCTTCTTCACTGTAGCATGCGCTAATTTTTGAAGATATAATAGGATAAGATGTGATAAGAGGAACAGATCAAGTCTACACTGAAGCTGATGTGAGGACCAACCTGAAAGAAGCCCTTCTAGATAAGATCTATGGTAGCTGGTAACTGGACATAAATGAATTAATGTTCAAAATAATTAACATAAAGCACATTTTATGATGAAAGAATGTGAGATCTCATTCACTTTATTGAATAACATACTAAAAGTGAAAACTAAACGATTATTGTGCAACCATGACTTTTGCTCACTACCTTTGGCAGCGCTTGTCACTCCCGCCATGCGCCTCCCTACGTCACGTGCCACTGACGTCTCCATCATAATACAGAGTATCGTATAGTGTATCATTTGCCCAGGAATATTCAAAATTACAAATTCAGAGTACAGCTTCTGCTGATTGTATATTTTTGTGTACTATGGATTCCCACTGTAAAGTCAAAATATGATTACAATATCATATCGAAGTCAGGCCATCATAAAACGGGTAGTACCGGTGTATTAATACGTGGAATTTATAAAGAGCGCGTTACATAATTCCATACATATTTAACACCTGAGACACAGAACAGCAGGGGAAATGTAATTTAAAGCGTCTTCCACAAAATCTTGTAATTAAATTGTCTATTTTAAATGCAAAAATACATTTTAATTATTACAAATTCCCTTTTATAATGTATAAGGTTTTATGTTTGAACAATTGTAGGTTTTTTATTTTCAGTAAGAGTGTAAACCTTTGTTTTACATTAAAACAGCTTGTGACATTTGCAGTAAGCAGATTAGGATAATTTCCTCAGCCTGCCTTGACAAGAAGGAACATTCATTTTTTTCTAGTCTCATGCTTTGCTGAACAAAATGTTCATGCCTAATTTGGAGGAATATAGCAAAAAAAGATACATTACACAGTCTATTACAGTATTCTTTTCCAAACATGCATGACACCATTCTATCCCAGGAGGGATAATGTTATTAATGTTGCATTAATGTTAACTGAACAAAAGGGCATTATTCTTGGCCAGAGCAAACATGCACATTCATACAACATAGCGACAAAGTCTCAGCTCAACAGTGCTCTGCATCAGTTGTATCACCACCCTCAACACACACACACACACACACACACACACACACACACACACACACACACACACACACACACACACACACACACACACAGGTTGTTTTACAGGCATACACACTATGAGACGCACACACACTCATACGCGCAAGAGGAAAAGAGGGCCATAAACAGGAAGCTAAAAGGATAGCGTGAGCTAAACCTAAGTTTATATGAGTGAGTAATAAAGAGAGAGAGAGCTTGTGTTCAGTGACAGTGAGGAGAACACTGTGCTGGGGGTGGGGGGCTTCCCACACCAAAACACATGCAGGGGATGGAAAGCGTCCAGATGTAAATCTGCACTGCAAACTCAGTTTTATGCTCTCAGCAGGGGTGGCCAACATGGACTTTCAGTTCCAGCCCATAAAGTTTAAAGAACATTTTACCTGATGGAGCACGTAACGGCAAAATACCAATTTATTACCAATTCATTTTATTATTAGTGCCCAAGATAAGCATATACTAAGCTTGCTGTTAAGTTGTTGTTAACACAAAACACATTTCCATGGAGTCTGAAAAGCATGGCATTATGAAGTGGTTGGTGCTGCCCAAATCTTGACTTTGCAATATACAATATTATTAAACATGATATTTCACAGGTGTAGCATTTCTGCTATTACTAGTCTGTGCAAACAGTCAAATGAACCATAACAACTGCACAAAGAGAGTACTACCTTTGCGCAACTAGTCTCAGGCAGATTTATCAGTACTCACAGGTGGATTTCTGGCAGAAAACAGTGTGCTTAAGGATGTTCCTTAATCTATTCCACAAACTATTTGGAGGAGAGAGTGAACTACATGGCTGAACTGCATCAGTGGTATGTTAGTACTACTCTATGTCATTACATAATCACCTCAGAAATGTTAGTAAGCTAAAAGCTATTTATGCACAGAACTGATGATAGCTATGCACTGATTAAAATCCATCCAATCAACGACCATTCACTTTAACAAGGGAGGTCTTATTTTATAGTAAATTATAGAAGTCTGTTTTTTAACTGTGGATGATGTAACAGTAAACAGCTGGTCACCTCAACAGCAAAATCAATGCTGTGAATCCACGAGCAGACGAGGGAGTTAAGTGCTGGAGCACTTACAGATCTGTCTTGCTCGGAATACTGTTACGTCTCTCCACTAAGCAGGATCGCAACAGTACTTCACTATAGGTTCCATTATTGGGAACTGCCATAAACACAAAAGGTTTGGTGTGTGTGTGTGTTATGTGTAACAGTTTAGATTAGTTTCGTTCCACTCTTGTTTTCTGCAGTATCTCTGACACATTTACGTATTGTTTGCACACAGTTTTCTTATGAAAATACCATTCATATTTACATTACAGTGGCCAAAAAACTATGTGACTAAGATAATGCCCAGTCAATGTCCATTCCAGTGAACATCCTGTTTCACAGAACGTAATGTGGTGGTGAATGGTACATACTGTACCTGTATATAGAAACCTTGACTTAACTCACTTAAGTGGGAGCACACTAACAAATATGTGAGATGAATTCATGTAAAGCTGCTTTGAGACAATGCTACATTGTAAAAAGCGCTATATAAATAAAACTGAATTGAATTAGTTCTCAAAATGAACTAAACTTGGACATTAATGTTAATCAATTGGGGGGTTTTTTTGCTGCCTTGAACATGAGCTTTTGTCATGATACGTTTGCAAGTGGATGCAAACTGGATGTATTTATGATGTATGATAGGATTTTCTACATCCCTCAAAAAGTAAACACAAACACCGTTGCAATCAATTTTATTGAGAATGCCATTTTGACAGACAACACATGGTAATGTGACATGTACACATATTCCAAAAACATGCTGCCTTGTTACCCAAACCCAGTTACTTTATGGGTGATGCATTACAGTAAAAGAAACCATGTGCATGTACTCACCAGCATATGCTCTTGATAGAACTGGTCTCCAATCATTTGGAGCTTTCGACCGATTCGCGCCTCGACGCTATGCACGGGCCTTCTGCGAGGCAGATTTTCTTGAAACATTGTGTCTTCAACGCGGCCAGGTAAACCAAGTGGTGTCAGCAACAGAAATCCTGCACTACCTAATGACAGAGAACCCACAATTAGTAACAATTCAACACAAATCAAACAAAAGTTTGATTTGCCACAGTACTGAGTTCCTCCTTGGAAAAAGTATTCTTGTTTTCAAAACGGGGGAAATGAGTTTAGACACCACCAGGCTGCATACAGTATAATTACTAAAGCAAACCAAAAACTGCATAGTGGCTAGTGTAATAAGATTTGCAAGTGGACAGGAACAGAACACTTTAACTATAATTGTGCTATTTAGATTTTAAAAGTACTGCACTTCCTGCTTGATGGACCAGTCACTGGCTAAACTGTTATCTCGTTGGCAGCCATTATAAGGAGCCAATAAATCATGATTAAGAAGCCAAATTTCCTCCTGGTTGTGGCTTCTAAAGTTATGAAAACAATAACAAAAAACAGTTGGCGTATCATTAAAAGGTCTATATCTGCCTTTACTGAAGCTGACCATGAAAGAGTACAAGAAGGCTGCATCTCGTCCTGAATCTTGCGTGAGAATGATCTGACACAGTAATTACTGAGCAAATTTGTACAGATCCAGTAGCGCCAATTTACTTAACTTCCTTCATGCCGGTATTGACTTTGACATTTAATATTAAACTACCAGAGAAAAATAACCTTATAACTGAGAAGGATCGTAAACAAGTGAAAGATTACAGTTGGGTTTAAGTTGACCCAAGTGTCCCTGGCTGGGCATAAAGCCAGCAAAATAACCCTTGCGTGCAGTCATTTGAATTGCAAAGCGTCTGAGTACACACACAAGTAATAAAAGCTTAAGAGGCTAGGACAATCAGACGCCACAGGGGAGAGACAGGAGAGGCAGAGAGGGGAGAGAATGACAGGAATATAAACTCCTCTCACACATGCACTATTACCCACAAATGTGCCAGGAGTGCTAATGCTTTGTGTGCTGATGCAGCAATTCACAGATATCTACTACAATTGCCAAATAATAACTGATCAGCTCACATGAACAAATGCTGATACATTACAGGTAAGGTTTGTGATTTAAAACATGAGACCAGTATACAATAGGTCAATGTTTTTAGGCCCCTGGTTAGATTATTTGGTTTGTTATTTGATAACACAATCAGTTCAGTATACAAACTTATGCTACATAAACAAAGATTTTAATGCCATTTCCACTATTTTTTTTAGATATTTAGATCATATATTAAATTTAGATCATCATTTAGTATCATGACTAAAGTTTCTTCAATTTATAAATGTTTTATACATGATGTTATGCAATACTGTATTGCTGGAAGATTTTATTGTACATTTTGTGAACCCTTCAAATTTTCTGTATTTCTGCATATAATTTGATAATTATTCACTTTCAATAATTCTAATATAATAATTAGTCGTTAACTGGAGTTAATGTTCATGATTCCACCATCAGGAGAACACGAACCAAACAAGTGTGCATGGCAGGACTGCAAAGAGAAGAACATTGACATTATATGACATTATATATTACTGGCTTGAGCAAGGATCTGGGGAAGGAAGGCTTTCCATTATTGCTGGAATAATTATTACAAATTATGCCTACTGTTCATGTCAAAAAACCCACCCAAATCCCAGAATTTAAGCTTTTCTCTACAAACGAATGGGCAAATGTTCCTCCATGCCCATGTGCTGTTACTGTAGATGTTTAGTTCCACTCGCATGTATGTAGAACTGGACCAATTCCTCAATAAAAAAAAAAGATCAGGTGCATTTTCTACTGTTTTAAAACATTTCTGTGATGTTTTAGGTCATATTCATACAGAAATCTATCAAATTCTAAAGGTTTCACAAACTTTCAAGCACAACTGTAAGGTGCTATTGGAGGATGTCTGAAATAACCCCCTGCCAAGACGGCCTGTATTCATCTGTATTCAGTCACATGACCAACATGCATCCACTACATGGAGAGCAGAGAGAATTCTATCAGCAAATATTAATCCCAATTCATTGTAGTACTAGTAAAATACAATCCCACAAAGACTTACAAAGGTTACTGTAAGCACTAATTTCATTTTAACTGCTGAGCAATTTTAATGTTTTAGGCTTATACTGGTATTTCAGAAATGCAAATTTCAAGGTGACATCATAATTTCTTCCTCCACACCATTTGATGTGATTCCATCATCTCTTTATACTGGGCTAAAAACACTGTCATTATTTAAAATAATTGATTTAATTAGTTTTTAGTATGTAATCTGAAGCTTGAACATTTAGTTTAAAAACAAAAAACCGTCTTGTGTCATATCTGTGCTTTGAAACCACCTATTGAACATCATCCAAGTGTGGTAATTCCAATAATTTAACAGTTGTTGCTGAGTAATCACTTCTACTAGATGTAATTAAGCAACAGACACATGCTATTAATCATTCTTAAGATTTGTTTCAATGAAAATGTATATTAGGACATTAAGACTTAGATATCCCTAAGTCATCCCTTAGATATAATAAAATCCTAATACACATAAATTTACAAACATGGCACTGCACAAGACGATATGATACACATTGCCAAATGTTTAAGCACACCCCATAATTACATCTAAAGTATAGGTGTTTGTATAGTTTTTGTACACACTTTACTCCTACAACAAATTTGACTCCATTTACTCTGTGAGGCGTGGGTTAATAAAGCCTGGCTGTGAAGTATGGCAACAATAACATGTATAATTAATTAGAAGGAATGTTTATATCGTTTTGACAACATAGTGTAGCTGTGCTCACTGTGTATTTGAATCTAAACTACATTAAAGAGAATTATGCTTAGATTATCCGAGCGAAAACAACTACAATTAACACCCAGTGGAAATAGCATGCAACTAAGGACACAATGTGTTTCCTCAACTGATATTCACACAACTATTTTTTTGCCAGAATGTTAAATGTAGCTTAAAGGTTGTTATTTTTCTCCCTGTGTTTGTCCGTCTCTGCCTCTGTGGTTTTGCTGGGGGCCAGGTTTACCATAAAACAGGCGCCTAGGCTCCTTGGCCACGCCGCAGGGCAACATGCCATTTAGCTGTGCCGTGGGTCGCCCTGGGGTCTGCGTGCCACGATGCTCCTGCTTTATCTCCCTGATAGAGGAAGGCCAGCACTGTGTGCTTGTCCCAAACACATCATCCTCATCATCGTCCATGAGCAGGAAATCGTACGCTATCCACCTGCAAACAAAGACAACAGAGACATGCTACTTCATAAGCTGGTAGGTGCTGCGCAAAAATAAGTTAAGAATCAATACAACAAATCAGCACTTTGAATGAGGTGGATTATTAAATGAGAACTCAAGAACTTTACACAGGTACAAGCTTTCTGAGCCACATTTTTGTAAGCAAGCCATACAAAATGCCAAAATAGTGATAGTGGTGTGTCTTCAGATTGTTTGTGCAGCATGTCCACAAGGATTACAACAAACACAGTCACGTAACACGATTTATAAAATCTAGTCCATTACCATGTCAAAGTTTTAGACCAGGATCATTATGGATGCAGACAGTCAGTATCAGATCAGTGTAACCTTACTCCTTACAACTTAGTTTACGAACAAACATGCACATCTATGTATCGTAGGGTGAACAATCAAAATGGAGATGCACCAACAGATCCCATATAGCACAATACTAATGAGGGGGTAGGGTTCTATTTCGGACACAGACATATTTTCAGCGTGAGAGTAGGTTACTTCACAGTGAGTGCTTTTTGCTGGGCATGGTCTTTCTTTAGCAACAAAGAGCTTTCCATTAAAAAAAAAGTTATCCAAAAAAATGTAAGAAATGATTTCTTAGACATAAAAAAACTGGCCTCAATCAGAATTGACTGAGCATACATTAAAAAAAGGAAACAAACAAAATGACAACGCATCTCTAAATCTTACATATGGCACCATGTGTTAAGATATTTCCACAATATTTACATTTAGCAGTGTTTAACATATAAATAATGCTTAGATCTGTGTACTTTGATCGTGGCACCTTCAATTATTGGCACATTTTAATTGCTCATTAAGTCGCTCTGGAAAAGAGAATATGCCAAATGTCTAAACATGATGAAATGTTGTTTGCATAAAGGCTAACAAAGTGTCAGTGGTGCTACATTTAAATAGAAAAATACATCATTGTAACAACAAACCAGTGTTCTGGATAACGCTGAAAATGTATTAATGCTGGTACTGCATTACTGTCATAAAACATTATGATTCTGATAATGTGCTATTTGCTGGGCAGCTGATTAGTCTGATGACCTCTTATTGTCAGATGATGTCTTATTGCAGTCACTTTCATTGTCACCTATGTCATTACTGGCCTAAAATGTCATCTATTTCAGGCGGATATACCGATTGTGACAGATTGTGTAGACCCACACACAAATAAATCAATGTCTCTGACAGTAATTAAACTGGGTCTGAGTGCAAATTGCAGGCTGCCCATACATAGAACATTGGGTTATAAAATAATAACAGCAAAGGCTGTATTGATTTAGTTAAATAGCTGTGATGAAACCACACAGTGGGACTGTGGTTAGACAACTGGTTTGCTATATTTAACATTACTGAGAGTCTGGCAAAGCCCAGGCAGAAACAGTGTCTCCAGCTCTGTAGCACAGTACATGTGGTTTTTGTGGATAATGACAATTCTGGGCTTGTAGTAACTGTTCAACATAACGATTACTTTGCACAAGCACATGAAAACACATACGCTTTACAGGGTTACAGGGTTTTGATCAAGGCTAAGCTAAAAAGGCTAGATCTGAGTGGCTACAAACTCAAACACCACTAAGACTGGGTCGCAGAATCAGAGGACCAGAGAAGCAAATGTCTAAGTAGCACACACAGCAAATCAACACTGATACTAGGATACAGTGACTAATGGAAACACTTGTTCTTGGACTTGACACTGAAACAATACAGTGTGTGTGCACTGTGTACACAGACACACGTTTGGCACATTCTGAGTGAGTATTTGTGCAAAACTCCAGTGTGGTTATGTTCACTTTGTTCTGATCTGACGAGTGTGTGTATGACTCTGTACTTAAGTGAGCAATAAGCAGCTCCCTCTGCTGCCCTGCATTCTGTGCGTACAGACACACATCTATATGAAGCTGCACTTAAGAATACTCATTAAATTAGAATTAACTCAAATTATACAGAGCTAGTATCCAAATTACAATTATTTTTTCATGCATAACAGGAATAAATTCAGACATTCAGACCAAAGCATTCAAACATTAATGATTACATAGACTGCACCAAATTACCTGACTGCACCAGGTATTTCTTATATTGACAACAGCTCATATGTGGGAAAAGAAGCGATACATTTCCACCATGTGTCCTGGCAGTTTTGCCAACACAGTGCCAGTGCAATACTTGTGCAATGTGCATAAAGCTCAGTGTTAAAGACATGTACAAACAAGTCATGCTCTTAAGTTTAAGCAGAGACTCAAGACAACTGAAAAGTGTTACTGAAATACTGAGAAATACTGACATGAGCGGAAAGGCTATTGCAACAATATATTAATGTTACGCCACCATATCACTCAGTATCACTAATCATCCTTGACAGTCTCAGTAATAGCATCACTGTTGGAGCAGGTGACTCACCATCATTAAATATGGTTGGAGGCTACAATCAAACATGCACACACTTGAGTCAACAGCCAGGCTTCTTAACTTAGGATAAGTAAACCATAAAAGAGGAACATGCACAGGTTAAGCTGTCCACAGTACTTTCTAAGGGTGCCAGTGTAACTGTGAAACGTGCTTTTCAAACGATGATTAATTTATCCAACATCTATCAAAAAGCTTTAAAGCAAGAACAAAAACATTTAGCTAGCAAAACTGTTAACACAATACTCAAACATGTTGATATAAGTAATATAATGAACTTTTACTAACTATTTAAAAAGCAGCTAATATTTATGGTATCAATAATGTCAGGTATCCTACAACGATTCCCAGCGTCTTTAGGGGCACAACATTAACATCCACCACCATACTTAACAACACATGTATTTATGTATTTGTGTGTGGGGATACATGTTCTCCTTGGGAAGGGGGGGCAGCTGTTCTTTTAAGGTTCATAAACGTTCAAAATACAAAAACCCAAATATTTATGACTTGACATTGTGATGAATATTCTGTTAATATAAAAGGGTAATAACACAGGCAGCCATTTGCAATCGCGTTAATGTGGATACTTCTTTTGCAAACAACAATGTTAAGGGCCCTTGTTTGTTAGCCCAAAACGTAGTGAAGGACGCTGTCGTTTTATTATGCTGGTCATAATAAATATAATATATAATAATAGATGTAAATGCAGAAATGATGAGCCTCTACGTAACATACACTACATAACAATAGTTTGGCACACGGTGACTGTATATTATTTCATTCAAAGAAGTGGTTTGTTTGACATGGAAGATACAGTGATGAAGTACATGTCCATCACATCGCATTTGTCAAGCTAAAGTTTGACAGTCAGTAGTATAATTACAATCCACATACTCTGCTGTTTATCAGTTTGTTAGTCTTTCTGATCTTTCCACATATGGTGATATTGTTGTTGGCAATACCAGCATATGGCTACATCAAGACAGAATTAGGTGTTTTGTATGCATAAGCGACAAGTAACATCGAAGTTTTCTCAATTTTAAAAATCGTATCGTCGATAGATGTTGAAGCGGTTTCATATCAATGTCCTGTTTGAGAAAACATTCAAATCACACAATCCCACTGACGTGAGCGCGCATTTGCAACTCAAATCTGCTGCGCATGCTTTACCTCACTTCACCCGAGAGTGACACAGCGCTAACGACGTGTTACCTCGTTTAGTTTATGGCAAGACGTGTTTTGTAGTATCGACAACTGCAAGTTGTGGTAGAAATGTATCATTCGACAGCCGCAGCAGTGTAAAAGTATCAGACAGCGGTAGTATAAGTAGCTGAATATATTGTTAGCGCGTCAGTAATAACTACTGCCTTTCGTAACACTCCCGGCATGGCTTTGTTTTGATCACGGTGCTAAGTCACGTAGCTCTTTGTTTGTCTTATTGCACTTTACTTAATTCAAGTTTCAAAGATTCAACCAGTACGTTACATGTATCGTTGTTATTAAAGCACTTCCAAGCTACGTATACTAGCCATAGCGTAGAGTCAAACTCATGCTTCCTTCAAGTGCTGTTCAGAATACTGTAAATACGAGTTCGTGATGAAATGTTGCACATTAAGACGTCACGTCTCAAGGAAAAAGCATTCTGATTCTGCTTTTTACTTTAACTAAGGTAAGTTTCAGTGGTCGAACGTAGAAAAATGTCTTGGCTTAACTCAGTGAACTAAGTAGATTACACTCTTACGCCGCTGAGCGTTCGCATTGTGGGCATATTCACAAAAAAGAGATTACGTCAAAAACACACAAACAACTATAGTAAGTTTACATAAGAGCAGTGCTACAATGCAACGCTCAATGTTAAAATTGTGTTACATGCAAGTATTCCTCGTGCCTGTACAGCGCTTGAAGGAAGCATGGTTCTTAACGCTCCAAGCATGTAGTCGCGTCTGTGAACGAATGTGAAATTTGCCTGTTTTAACGATACTGCAGTAATGTTTTGTTTTGTAAAGGTGACTGAAGGTGTCAGTTTCGTTTTTAAACAGTTACTCTGCTTTGAATGCTCACGCTGACACTACTGGGCGAGTTAAAGTGGGATTCTTGGGGATACTTTTGTAGTTTTATAAAGTAGGTAAACGAGGTGAAGTCCAGAAAGAGTTTACATGCTTCTAAGTAACCGATTTCTACCACTGACAATCTTGTGTGTCTGTACGATAGATAGTTCTCTCCCTGTGCACAAGTGGCAGTCCGGTTGCATCTGTCTCGGAGCGTGATCACAACCGCTTGATACGCTTGAACCCCGTGATAATCCTGCTAACTGATCGAGATAACATCCGTTAACCTGAAATGCTATATATACACAGTGTGTGTAATAAGCAAGGCTTACCTCTGATCTGCTCTGTTCTCAAATCCCCTCACTCTGAATAAATCAGTTACCGGTAGATCAGATAAGATCGGATAAGCTCTCTACGATCCGCTTTCGCCCGTTTCTACTCTTATTGTGTACCTCTCGTCTCTACCTCACCTGATTACATGTTGAGTTCTGACGTCACGGATTGGCTCCGCCTCCTCTTACAATTTTAACTCTTAACGGCCTGGAACTATTTGGATCGTTTAGCTAGATGTAAGAGTTCTTTGTCAGCACAAACAATACGAACTGATCATTCTTTATTTCCACATATGCACAATGTACTACTACAAAAAAAAAGAGAAAATAGCACAAACTTAAAACCACAAACGCATCAAGTCTTTTCAGAGTTTAAAGTTTAAGTTCAGGTTATGTGAATAAATACTGGTGTGTGCAGTTTATCATTCGCATTAGATTATATGGAACATGTGGAGTTACGTAGTCTTTTTTAACTATTATGCCGTAAATTTAATGGGTTTTTTTTAAACAAGAAGGCAAAACTGTTACACGTTAAACCTATTGTAATTTATTGTCATTCACAATAATTATAGAAAATACAGCAATTCACTGTTTACGACCCTGTGTAAAGGGAATGCCATAACACTTGGATGGTACTTGTATGGTATAATGGACCTGAAACTTTTTTTTTACTTAAGCCAAAATGCATTGTAAGACAGTATTGCGAAGAACATGGAAGATCAGCCAGATGAAACTGAATTAGTGTTAAGCAGTTTATGGTTATGAATGACTTATGAATGACATTTACAGCTTGTTAAATCTAAGTAGTGGAAAGTTATCCACACAGACATGAGTAACTTGCACAAAAATCTCTGAATGCATCAACAGAGTACAAGCATGAGCTAACAAGCAGCGTTGGATCCGAGTCCACGAAATACCCATCCTTACACACACAAACCCCAAAATACCCATCCCTACCCACACTTAGCCTTAAATTCCGATCCTTACCCACACATACCCTACATACCCATCCCTACCCACACTTATCCCAAAATACCCATCCCTACCCACACATACCCCTAAATACCATTCCTATTACCACACATACCCTTAAATACCATTATTTCCTATTATAATTTATCATTTTAAGACCACTGCTAATAAAGCAAACTGAAATCGATATGATGAGAGCATGCTTGTTTTGTTAAACTATTGTCACTGTATTTAGTGGAATCATTTTGACTTTGTAATAATATGAACAAACTGAAAGTAATTGGTCTTTACTTGTTCTTTTGTCATTGTTCCAGACACTTGCAGTTATTATAGACTCAACTTCATTAGGGACGTTATTGTAATACTGGGTAGGGCCTCCCTTTGCTTTCAAAATAACCTAAATTGTTTTTGCAATGGATTTAATAAGATGTTGGAAACATCTATCCTATTATGGTATTCTGCTGGATTCAGATCTGGTGACTGGGAAGGCCACTGCATCAATTGTCATGTTCATGAAACTAGTTAGAGTTTACTTTTGCATTATGACATGGTTCATTATCATGCTGGAAGTAACCATTAGAAGATTAGCACACAAAGAAATGCACATGGCCAGAAACAATAGTCAAATAGTCTGTGGCATTCAAGTGATGATTTGTTGGTACTGACAGGTCCAAAGTGTGCCAAAAACAACCACACACTGCTACACCAGCTCTCTCAGCCTGGACTGTTGACACAAGCCAGGTTGTGTCCATGGATTCATACTGTTGGCACCGAATTTTGGTGGGTGTGTGTGTGTGTGTGTGTGTGTGTGTGTGTGTGTGTGTGTGTGTGTGTGTGTGTGTGTGTGTGTGTGTGT
>JAUZST010002961.1:0-17555 GCA_034779995.1 Parotocinclus haroldoi
CATTTAGTCTTTTATTTAGACTATTGCCGTCTATTCAGATAAGTAGAAGTTGCTTTAATTCATATAGCAACTCCATGTTTATTGCTGCATTCCCCAGTTTTGATGTAAATATTATAGACAATAAGTGCTTGCGTGTGCTGTAGTCTCAGATGCTAGCCCACTACTATACTGACCCTGGTTTGAGTCCAGACTCTGCCTTCTGGCCAGGTCATGCATCATGTGCAGTCTTGATTGGCTGTGTCTGATGGAGCAGAGGCCCATCATGGGACCCTGTTTACTGCAAACAGCGAGTCCTGTTGGCCTTGCATTGAACTGGCATCATACCAAAGGTGTGCTTATAGGGATTGTTGACCATGAACAAACAAAAGCATGTAACATAAAATCAAAACAAAAAACAGGGTTTAGAAAATCCCTAAAAATTACAGACAATTGTTTACAGTGTATCTATGCATGCATATGTGTATGTGTGTGTGTGTGTGTGTGTGTGTGTGTGTATATGTGTGTACGTGTATGTGTGTGTGCATATTTTTGGGTATGGCTGTATTAGATGGATCTCCAGGCTGGTTTCTGGACTGGGTGGAGATTGACGCTCCATCTCTGGGGCAGCGTTTATGTTTCCCATGTGGTCGCTGGCTTGATAAAAGAGAAGATGATGGAGCCATTTTTAGAGATCTCTACCCTAACGAGCTTCAAACTGAAATATACACACCCTGTATGTCACAACACACATTCATACACTCCCAATCCCATAATTGTAGTCTATTGAATTACAGGAGCATTTGCATCATCTATTCTTAACATAATGTATTAGATCCAGATAATAATTTTACCCATATGAACTTTATTTAGCAACATTGTTTCTGATAGTCATGTTTATAGTCACAGCGTGTTAAATAATAAGTTTAGCTGATCGAATCTAATGTGGAATTAAGAGGCGTGTTCAAAAAGAACGTTGATATAACAATATCTAAACTATATGTTCCAGATGTTCCTTATGAGATTAAGATCTTTACCAGTGACATTTTTGCGGCGGGGACAGATGCTGATGTCTTTATTGTCCTCTATGGACAGAACGGGGTGTGTACGTCCCAGAAATCCCTTTGCCTCAACAAGAGAGAGAGATGTATGTACTTTGAGCGAGGAGCTGAGAATATGTTCATTGTAGAGGTAACACATGCAAACAATGTCACAGTTGATAACACTAATGAGGACAGTAATATTAGATATTAATATTATTAATAAATTAAGATAATGATGATAAGAATCATACTGCATAAGGGTAAGAAGGATACTATTGATAAAAAATTGGTATTTATGTCAATGAAAAAAAGACCTTCATAGCCACTATGATTAAGTTGTGAAGATAATTTGCTTTAAAAAAATTATTTCTGCAGCTGGAAGACATTGGTGACATCATTGAGAAAATACGGATTGGCCATGATAATCGTGGATTAAATGGAGGTTGGCACCTTGACAGAGTGGAGATCAGGAGACTACTGAGAAAAGGAAAAGTACTGAAACGTGGCTTATGTATTTTTTTGTTATGAAAATGTGAAATGTGAAAACAGATAGATAAAGATTTTTGTGGGTTGGATTTTGATTCATATCTAGGGCTCTGGACTATTAATGCAAATGTTGGATGTGCGAATCCTGAGTTGTCACTGTTGGGCTTTTGAGCAAAGTTCTTGGCGTTCTTAACGTACTTTCATTCATAAAATTATTCACCTAATTAATAAGTCAGTTCCTCTATTGCTGATATCTTTTTGACATCTTTTATGTCTATCAATAGAGCCAAGCTACTCTATAGAATAGCAGTGGCACTGTTACGATTGTTCAGGTTTAATTGTTTATTAGGTTCAGCAGTGCAATGTAAAGCTTTGACATTACTAGTTATACCTACTTTGCTGGTTGTACACGAATGTTAGGTGTCCATTGTCAGTTATTTTCTGACTGCTTGATTCTAATATACATGTTGCACATTAACAGATTCACTGGCATATTTACTTCATATAAAGAAATCATGCTGATGCTGCCTTTTCACCAGTTTACATTATGTTATGTATTAGCTTCTGGGCTGTGTAGTTCACAGTGGCCACCTGCCCCTGTGTGTGCCAACAGTAAAGTTTGGAAGATAATGGATAATGCTAAAAAAGGTTGTTTTTAGGGATTGTTTTACACTCCTTAAATCTTAATGCTTCAGCATTTCCAACATATTTTAGGCAATAGCATGCTTTCAACTGTATGTGGGAACAGTTTTCCTGTCCTTTTCTGTTTCAGCATGACCGTGTGACAGTTCAAAAAGCAAGGTCCATTAAGGCATAGTCAAGTGAGTTTGGTGTTAAAGAACTTGACTGGCCCACACAAAGCCTTTCATAGCCCTAGCCCATGACCTCCCATCATTTACAGGATTTACAGCATTTAGCAGGTGCCCTTATTCAGAGTAACTGATACATTCTTACAATCCAAGCAATTGTGGGTTAAAACTATTGAACCCAGCAGTGACAGTGTGGCAGAGTTACGATTTGAATCCTGGACCTTCTGGTCCATAGTCCAGTACTTTAACCGCTAGGCCAACAGAGTCCCCATCAAACACATTTGGGGTGAACTAGAACTAGCCAGACACTTTCAACCACCATCAGTGTCTGACCTCAAAAATGCTGATCTAAATAAATGGGCAAAAGATCCCACATAGTTACAGCTGTTACAGCTGTTAAAGAAGAGGATAATCCCATAATGATGCATATGGGATTTGAATGGGATGTCATAAACATTTCTGTAGGTGGAATGTGTAGATGTCCCAATACTTTTGTCCTTAGATTTTTTTCCATCATGTGTATGTCAGGAAAACTTTCTTAATACACTGACAACAGAGTCTATATTGCCCAATATAAAGTGGTATCTGTTTTTAAAGACTCATTTCTCTGACATACTTTTCAGAATTTTCTTTAACCTTTAAACTATTTGAATTACTGTTGCTATTTTGTGTCTACATATGTAAATGATGTGTATGTGTAAAATGTTAACAGGTGCTGAGAGGAGAAATTTTGATTGACTCAGTGTCGGTGTGTACATTTGTAGGGCTCAGAGACGGCAATATTCCCTTGCAATTGTTGGCTTTCTTGCTCAGAAGAAGATGGCGAGACGATACGTGAGCTGGTTCCCTCTGACATAATAATTGAGAAGCTGTCTCGAGATGGAACACTGAAAGTTATTGAGACTGAAGTAGACGATGCATTGGAGAGTATGTGACATTATGTACATTATTCATAGACAAATGGACACATCTGTATATTGTTGTCCATAAAATGTGTGCAGTTTACAAAATTGGTGTACAAAATACAAATGTACAAATGCCGTAAATATTTGCATTATAAGCCACCTATAGAAGGCATTTTTTTTTCATAAAAATGGTACATATGGCTGGGAAAATGTGTTTGGATAGCATGTCAAAATAAAATAATAATTACACCCCTGCATTTAGACTGTGATACAATCTCAGTTTGGCAACATAGCAGCAGTAGGTTCCTATAAAATTTGATAATAGTTTGATAATTTGATAACAAATTTGAGACTGAAAAATGCAGAATATAAAAAAAACTTCACAACAGAATAACCATGCAGATTATAGCTTAATCACCTCCCACAAGTTTGATTATGTGGGATATGAAAATATTTAATTTACCATTTTCCTTGTGATGGTTAAAGTAATCCTAAATATAACAGTGACACAGAACTGGCCATGGTTTTGGAATGACCTATTTATTGAGTCACATAATAAGGGTGTAACGATAGAATCTGCTCATGATGAAAAAAATTCAAAAGAGTCTTATTGAGAATGGAAGAAATGTATCTGTAAGCATGACACCCTCTGATGTTCAAAAATGTAACTGCATTAGATGGTGTAATAAACAAGAACGTATCATTCGTTTTTTTGCATCGCGATGCATCGTGTCACAATGTATCTTTATTCCCCGATGACATTTACCTCTTGTTAGTTTTTTCATGATAAATGAGAAATCATATTGTGTGGCATCATTTGTATCTGTAATTTTCATGGAAATAGTGGACACATGATTTATTTGAAATATTGTGTGTTTGTCTCTGAACATCTTTAGCACATACATACTCTGTGACTGTAACCACGAGCGATGTTTATGGTGCTGGCACTGATGCAAATGTGTTTATCACCATATACGGTGACATGGGAGACTCGGGCGAACGCAAGCTCAGTCGATCAGAGAACAACAGGAACAAGTTTGAAAGAGGAGCGGTGAGGCAGTCATTTACATAAACACAGTCAGTCAGTCACACACACACACACACACACACACACACACACACTTGATAATCGAAATAATGGTCCATAACTTGTACAGACATCATTGAAAAACCTTGGAGCGGCTGGAAAATGCAAATTAAAAAAATTGTAGAGGTAACACATGCAAACAATGTCACAATTGATAACACTAATGAGGACAGTAATATTAGATATTAATATTATTAATACATTAGGATAATGATGATAAGAATCATACTGCATGAGGGTAAGAAGGATACTGTTGATAAAACAATTGGTAGTTATGTCAATGAAAAAAAGACCTTCATAGCCAATATGATTAAGTTGTGAAGATAATTTGCATTAAAAATCAAAAAAATTCTAGTGTCCCTTAACTTCACTTCTACTTTTATTTTGTTGCAGATTCTATACACTCAAGATATTTCATATTTTTCTGGTCAACTTAATTTCATTTCTAAATAAACATCCATTCTGCAACACATTCCAAAAAATATTGGGCTAGTCATGTAGTTAAAAAAATCCTGTGCTTTCAGGTGATTTTAATTGTTTTAAAAAAGCACTATTCATGAATGAGTCACTATAATGGCTGAGTCACAGAGGAACAAAAATGTGCAGAGGATCTCCAGTTTGCCAACAAATGCCAACAAATGCAGGAGAAAATGATTGAAAGAAAGATCCTGCAGTCCCAAGTTCTTTTCTGATTTGTGGTTGTAATAATGGTTACAAGGGCCCTTCAGTCCCTGTGCTCCATCTGTGCATGTTCTCCCCATGTCTGTGTGGGCTTTCTCTAGATTCTACTGTTGTTTCCTCCCACCTTTCATAAGTCGTTCCTGAATTGTGCCCTGCATTGCCGGATAGGCACCGGATCTCCCATGATCCTGACTGGATAGATAATGGTTACAAGACATAGGAATACACACAGTTACAGAACTTGAAATACAATACACGAGACAGACTATTGACAGGTACGCCTACCTTCTGATTTTTCATCAGGTGGACACGTTTAGCTTGGAAGCAGTGGACCTCGGTGAAGTGTTCAAGATCTGCATTCGCCATGACAACAGCATGCTAAGTCCTGACTGGTATCTGGACCAAGTTGAAGTTGTTGACACTGATACAGATGAAGTGTTTCTTTTCCAGTGTGAGCGCTGGCTGTCCCGCAAAAAAGAAGACAAGCGCATCAAAAGAGATTTTTATGTCAAGGTGTGTGTGTGTGTGTGTGTGAATTTTCTGGTTATTTATGTGTAGGGTATGAGACATTTCTAGAGTGCAAATTTAAGATGTTTGTGAGATTTATTTAACATATATTATAATTCTTAAGATCTCTGATCTTAAGGAGAATAAATGTTGATAGGATGAACAACAGTCCTTAATCTACAGTACTGTGCAAATGTCTTCTACATTGCATGTTTTTAATTTTATATTCTGATTATTATTTATTTATGTTTACTTTCACTGTACTTCATAGTTCTACAGTAACAGACTGAAGTCCGAAATCTGTTTTTCTGTTTGTTCGTCACCTTAACTCTGTTCTCTAATGGTCAGGACCCTCACAGGACAACCATAGATCAGGTAGTATTTGGGTGTTGGATCATTCCCAGCACTGCAGTTACACTGATGCGGTGGTAGTGTGTTAATGTATACTGATGACAAAAAAAATCCAAATGAAATATTCCCAATAAAATATCCCCTCATTTTTGTGAGCATTCACTCACTGTTCATTTTATTAGAGACATTCGCAATATATATATCTTAAAGACTCATCTGTTGTTGCACCGTTTGTGTTAGATTCATATCATTTAGGACATGGACTTATTCAAAGTGATTTACATTTGATACAGTCCTACATTCAGTGAAATTTTGGGTTAAGGGTTAAAGGTTTTGCTCAGGGACCCAAGAGTGGCGGTAAGCCATACTGAACAATCATTGTGCGGCACTCTCATCCAGTACGACATGCTTCTGTTCACCTCATGAATATGTCACTTGCTACTCAATCACCATAATTGAGTCTGCATCTCATTTTACGTAATCAAACAACTTTCTTCAACTTTCATTTGCTTTTTCTGATGATTTTGTTTAATGAAATAAAATCGAATGCTTCTTTTTAAAATCACTTCAAAATTCATTTTGAAACATGCCCTCCAGGGTCCTGATCATTTGAGAACAAACTAAAGGGGACAAAGTGCAGTGACCATTAAAACTTAATAAAATAAAACTAAAATAAAAAACAGCATATAAACTGAAAAATACAGAATGCCTAAGACGGTACTGTGCTCGTTGAACGAAATCTGAAAAGTTTCTGCTCACACCTTGCCCTGAGTTAGATGTTTTACCAACCTACCGGTAAATATAAAACTAGACTAGTGTAACAATCCCATGGGTCAGTACAAAAGTCAAACTGGTTATTTGTCTATGTACTTTTACATTTGTGTGGGTCAAGGCTAGGTTTAATCGTGAGGAGGACCATATTTTTCGACAAGGATAGAAAGATCAGTTGTGAGGATATTTTGCTGGTCCCCTCAAGGAAATCACTTTTTTAGCTCTATTACTTTTGAGTAATAGTATGCCAATGGAAAGTCCCCACAATCATAGAAAGGCAAACTGTGTAACATAAACAAAAATGTGGATGTGAGGGGTAAAATTGGGGGTATGTGTGTGTGTGTGTGTGTGTAGGGATTCACAGGAGAACGGGAGACTGCATTCTGTCCTATACGAAAAGTGACCAACCTTGACAGCAACATGAACAAGAAAAGCAAGAAGCGAAACACAGAGGAGGATGAAGAGGAGGAACCTTCAGGTACACACACATACACACACACACACACACACACACACACACACACACACACACACACACACATTTGCACAAAACGCTACTTGTTTCATTTTTAATTTCTCATTAATGCAGTTGTTTTGAGAATTGCACAAAGTTTGCTACCTTTTATCAGATGTTTTTATAAACATCTTATATAACAATTATAAGAATTACATATGTTTTTAAACCTTTTATTGAGAAATACTGGGTGAATGGTGTTGACCCTTCTTCTTTAAGACTTCTGCATTTCGCCTTGGTATGCTGGATATCAGCTTTTGGGCAAAATTTTGAGTGATGGCAACCCATTCTTGCCTAATCATTGCTAAGGAGTTGATCACAGTTGCTGGGTTTTTGTTTGTCCACCCTCTTTTTGAGGATTGGTCACAGGTTCTCGATGGGATTGAGATTTGGGGAGCTTCCTGGCCATGAACCAAAACTGCAATGTTTTATTCACCGAGCCACATGGTTATCACTTTTGCCTCATGATATGATGTGGCATCATGCTGGAAAAAGCATTGTTCATCGCTCCTGGAATGTTGGGAGAAGAATCTATTGGAGAATGTTTGAGAATGAAACCATTACTTATTCATGGCAGTGTTCTTAGGTAATATTTTGATGAGAAGCAAAAACAAACAATGGCCCCAAACATTTCGAAGAGAGTGTCATCAGAGAAAACAACTTATCTACTTCTGTCAGCCTGTCCTTTTTCTTGGAGAGAAGTTGCCTCTTTGCTGCCCTTCTTGTCACCAAGCCATCCTTCAAAAGCCTTCATTTCACATCCAGATGTACTCCCACCCAACATCTGACATTCCTGTGCAAGCTCTGCACTGGTGGTGACCTGATCTCGTAGCTCTATCCTCTTTAGGAGATGGCCCTGACACTTGCTTGACTTTCTTGGGAGCCCTGAAGCCTTCTTCACTGCAAATAAAAAATTCTCCTTGAAGTTCTTTGAGGATTTGACAAATGTTTCATCGGGGTGGTACTTTACGAGCAGCAATGTCCTTGCCTTTGATGCAATGCAATGAGGACTGCACGTGTTTCCTCCACATGGTTACCAAAAGAAAAGAAAAAGCACCACGACCCTTTTAAAGCAACCGGGCCTCTGTTCTAATCAGCATGACAGAGTGATATCAGCTGTTTTGTTCTCATTAACCCTTTTTCTTGAGCTACTAGGATCATTTTGTTAGGCTGGAATGCAGTCAAAATTTTTGTGGTAAGGTAATTTTTATGGCAGGGAATGACTTTGCAATTCATCTGATCTCTCTTTACAATCTAGAGAGAATACAGATGACCCCTATTAAAACTGATGCAGAAAACTTTGTGAAAAACTACATTTGTGCCATTCTAATAAACTTTTGGCCACAACTGTATGTATAAAACTCTGCTTTCTTGTGTGTGTGTGTGTGTGTGTGTGTGTAGTGATACCATATCACCTGACCATAACAACTGGTGCAGATCGTGACGCAGGGACAACCAGTCGTGCTTATGTCATCATTACAGGAACAAAACACCAGCAGACTGAGCATATGTGGTTGGATATGAGAGGGAAAAGTGGCTTCACGCCTCAAGCATTGGATTATTTTACCTGTTATGGGAGAGATGTAGGAGTGATTAAAAATGTAGAGGTGAGAGCTCACAGTTAGGAGAAAGCCAAGCCATAATGATTTTAGTATTTGTAGACTTGCACTTTGAATTCACTTGCACATATTTAGCAGGGTAGAAATTGCCTGTTTAGAAGATTAACATATCAAACATTTTCACACGGTAGGTATGCAGCCTGTCTGCAAACGCTCTGGCGATGTTAAGGCTGTTTTCGAAACATAATTAATATTCTAAAAGCATTGTGTGTGCATTATGGTATGAGCATTTGTATGCAGGTTTACCACACCAGATAAATCTTCTAAACAAACAATTTCTACTTTTCTACTATTTCATGAAAATGACTGATGTTCTCTGGGATATGCTCTGAACCCACTTTGATATTAACATTTGTCTTTAACAAAAATCTGTCTATTTACGTGTGTGTGTGTGTGTGTGTGTTTGTAGCTAGGTCATGATGGTGCCACTGCAGAAAGCTGTTGGTTGGTGGAAGAGTTCTCTGTTGCTGTGCCAACGAAAGGCATCATGTTTGTTTTCCCATGCAAGTATTGGCTTGCCAAAGACAGAGGGGATGGACTGACTTCACGAATGTTTCATGTGATTGATGCAGACATGATCAGCATTTCACGCAAGGTAAAACACACACGAGCACACGCACACACACACACACACACACACACACACACAATTAGCAATATATATACAATTATGTAGTGGAAAGTATACAGTTTCATCGTAGCCATTTCCTAAAATCATGCAGTGCATGCAGAGGTTTTCTTCCAGGATATGACTGTACTTGGTTACATTCATTTTTGCTTTAATTACAACCAGTTGCCCTGTCCCTGCAGCTGAAAAACACCCCCATAGCTTGATGCTGCCCCCACCATGTTTCACTGTTGGGATTGTATAGGGCAGGTGATGAGCAGTGCCTGGTTTTCTCCACACATACCACTTAGAATTAACGCTAAAATGTTCAATCTTCCTCTCATCAGACCAGAGAATCTTATTTTTCATAGTCTGGGAGTCTGTCTGTGCTGGCTTTCATATGTCTTGCACTGAGGAGAGGTTTCCGTCGGGCCACTCTGCCATAAAGCCCCAACTGGTGGAGGGCTGCAGTGATAGTTAACATTGTGGAATTTTCTCCCATCTCCCTACAGCAGCTCTGGAGCTCAATCACAGAGATCTTTGGGTTCTTCTTTACCTCTCTCACCGAGGCTCTTCTACCACGATCTCTCAGTTTGGCTGGACGGCCAGGTCTAGGAAGCGTTCTGGTCGTCCCAAACCTCTTCCATTTAAGGATTATGGAGGCCACTGTGCTCTTAAGAACCTTGAGCACTGCAGAATTGTTTTTGTAACCTTGGCCAGATATGTGCCTTGCCACAGTTCTGTCTCTGAGCTCCCTGGGCAGTTCCTTCGGCTTTATGATTCTCGTTTACATTGACATGCACTGTAAGCTGTGAGGTCGTATATAAACAGATGTTTGCCTTTCCTAACCATGTCCAATAAATTCAGTAGAACCATCTCAAGAAAGATAAGAAGAAATGGACAGTGTGTGAGTTAAATATGGTGGTCTCAATATTTATGACCATGTGACATTTCAGTTTTTCTTTTTTAATAAATTTACAGAAATATCTACATGTCCTTTTTTCTCTCAAGATGGTATGCTTAGTGTTCATTAATGAGAAATAAAATTAACTTTATTGATTTTAACAAATGGCTGCAATGAAATAAAGAGTGAAAATTGTAAAGGGGTCTGAATACTTCCCGTACCCACTGGATGTCATTGCAATTGCTTTACAACAACTAATAATCTCTGTAATAATGAGTTAAATTGGTTTATAACATTAATTATAAGTATAATAACAATACTGGACTACATACATCTATGTTAACTTATGTTACGCCATGCATTCATGCATATTTAATAGTTTTTATCTTTTGTCTTATTTTTTTTTACTTTATCTTATGGGTCACATACTGTACCTGTGCAATGCCCAGCAGTTGTTTAGTAGAAGACCAAACAGAGCCGAAATGTCCTCGAGTCATCCTCAGCATTGAGTCTGTCTCCCTGAGGAGCAGGGTGTGCAGCACTGGGATCTGGTACCTTCCATTGCCCTCTATGATGGATGTGTAACATGAGGAATGGGTCTGTCCCCGGGGCCGCTCTTACGTCTTTTTCTGGGTTAAACAGCATCCTACATCATACTGCTCCACACCTTCCCAAGCAAGCACTTGTTTACTGGATATGAAAGCACTACAATCCATTTCCTGTCAACATCTCTACTTAGTCTGAAAGAAAACCTTAGGCAGCACTTTCTTTTAGTTGCTTTGAATGGGTGTCGCAGCATGCCTGTTACTGGGATTTTAATATTTGCAAAGTCTGAATGACAGCCTTTTTTTAATTTGCTGTTATTTTTTTGTTTCTTTTACGAGCAGATTTTTATCGGGACAATATTCACATGCACAGTGGTAATGCTGGGTTTTGAGATTTAACAATGCTCCTTCTTAAGCCTTTGTAATCTGTGGAGCTAATACAAGAGATTTTTTTTTACAAAATCTAATTCCCCTTTGAAATCTGAATATTGATTTGCATTTTTACTTTAATGCCATAACAACATCGTGCCTCTCTGAAAATTGCTGAAAATGTCCAGTACTATTATTAAAGTCATCTCCAAATTGTAGGTCCTTGCAGGTTTTCATTAAAGCCTAATAGGAATTACAACAAATAGCTATTAGATCAATTAATTAAAACGTTTTCTTTAATTAAAAAAAAAAATTCTTTGTAGAATAATTATTAATAATGGAACATGGTTTAGTGTTGGTAGTTTGTGTATTTTATCCATTTAACATTACATCAGCATCAATAGTTATTAGTCTCAGAAGCAAGAGTATATCGATACCAGTCAGACACACCCACACTAAGGCCATTTAGAGCAACCAATTAGCACAACATGTTTCTTTAGAATCATGGAGGAAAATGAAGTCCACAAAGTAAACCAATGGTGACACAGGGAGGACCATGAACCCACACTCAGACAATGAGCTTTGCTATTTTGAATGTTAGTCTAGAGACTAAGTACTTTGACAATTCTGATTCTTCAATTCCAAACATTTCAAAAACATCAGACAGACCATCTTTAACCCTGGCTTTTGGTAAAGCAGAAATAAACAAGACATGCCCACTCCTGTGATGTCTAAGATGCTGATAACATGTTATTATAAAGTTTAATTAGAACCTTTTTGTATCTCATATTTATTTCTAAGCTTTTAAAATCCATCCCATTTTCTGTGAATACGACTACTACTAATACTAATGCTAATAACAACTACAACAACAATAATAATAACAATATTAATAAAGAAGATGACTTAAGAGGAATTACTTAACACTTCTAAACTGACTTGGTTGTACTAAAATAAAATATACCAGACATTTTAAACACAGAAAGCACTCGAGACCTAAACAGTATTAAGGCAAACCCACAAAATGGAGGTTTGCTTATTTGAAAGATGGTGTGTGTGCGTGTGTGTGTGTGTTATCAGAGCCTGTGTCTCAAAGCTATCACATTTTCCTCTCAGTTCATTTACAGCAGTAATGTATAGTTCACCGAGATCATTTCTCTCTATTGCAATAACTCTCTATGGTTCACACTGTTATGATTAAATAGAAACTTGTGGGTGGTGACACAGAAATCGTTCTCTCTGCCTCTATTTATGCATTACCACTCCTGTTGCTTAATTAGCTTCCATTAATTATGAAAATGGTATGAGTCGATGTTATGCAGAATCAACAGGATTGTCAGCAGTATCTAGCTCACTCTGTTGTGTTGCTTGATGAGGAATTCGATACATGCATTTGTAATGTCGATCGTCCATTCCTCAGTGCCATAAAACCTCCAACAAGTGCTGAGAAGAAAAATAATATTGCTCTTTCTCTCTCGGCTCTTGCTTTTGTTGCATGCAGCTCTCAGAGACAGGCAGTTCTGCTCACGTGTCCCACACCTTTGATTACCTTCATGAATCCATGCTGTTGTGGAAGTGCCAGTCAAATGAACTGGCTTACTGGACTATTGGCTGTTTAGAAAAGAACTGATTGACTAAACTTTGATTGATAGCTTTGTTTGCTTTAATTATGATAAACACACCAGTGAACAATTCAATAAACAATCATTTACAATAAACGCAATAATACATTCAAATACATAAAATATCTTTAGTAAAGTAAATACAGAGATTAGTGGAGACAGAATTATAGAAACTGGCCAAACAGTACAACCCTGTGTATTTGATCTGCTCTATTCCTTTTCCTGATAAGGAGGCAAAAAGCCAAACATTCAATTTAAATCTCCTGCAGCAACAGAATTTTATTAAAGGAAATTATGTCATTCTTGTTTTTTTGCCAAACTAATGGGAAACAGTTGCATTTGAAATGAGTGTAAGCTTGGTAACAGACTGCAGAGAACAAATTAAAATCAAGTCAAAGGACAAGCAAATAAAGATTTACAGAGGATCTGGCTTTAACCCGACCACTGAGCAAATGCTATTTAGGAACCTCTATTTAAAATGATGTTGAAGATCCTAAAAGTATTGAAGGATTGAAGGTCTCCTTCTCCTTCTCAGTGGCTTGGTATTCTGTGTCCATTAGATTTTCTTGTAAATCTACATTTTCTCCATGTTTAAAGGTTCGAATCAAACATTTCCCAAACTGATCAAACATTCATGAATGGTACTTTCCCCTTGTCCCCTTGGTTGTCTTGGGGATGAAAGGTTATGGCGATGCCCCACATGTTGGACGAGATTAGGAGAAAGGGGGAGGCACGAGAAAGAGGTGCAGGGAAGGTGTCACCCAAGCTGCAGGCAACATTAAGAGGCAATTAGGGGCTCGGCGTGGTCAGCAGCAGCCGTGTGCTCTGTTTAAATCACGCGAGGATGGGAGGTCCTAATGAAATGCTAATACAGGCCAGGCAGTGTCAGGAGTTTGTAATTGGAGCACAGCTGCTGCTGGGACTGCGGTGTGGCGAGGAGGCAGCAGGCAGGTCAGAGCCATCCGCTTCTGTTTGTCTCCTCCAGAGCTGAGCTCCATTAACACAGGAACAATCCAGTCCAGCTTTCAGTTTAGAGAGCAAGTTACACAAGTTACAGTCCGCAGAGAATGACAACACTTTTTGGTACTCTGTGATTCATTGTGAGCCTCGTTTTTGTGATGCTGTTTTTCTACACAAGAATATTTATTTATTTATTTTAAAAAATTTAAAAAATATATGTACTGCATTTAAATCCCTGACATGAACAAAAAAAGTTATTGCACAGATGTTGCTCTCATGTAGGAAACTAAATCATGATTCTGTTATGTATCGACTTTGTCTTTAATAGCTTCTAATACTACTAATAAGTTTCGAATACATTTTTAATTATCTTTTTTTTCTTCGAAATTGTTTGAGATAAAGAGAGCACATGTAAACACATGGAATGAAAGGAGCCAAAACAGGAAGAAGTATATCAAATAAATAATATATAGTATTCAGTATATCAAATAAATAATAGTAATAATAATAATATAAAACTTTGTATTTATAAATCTATGTATTGTACATAGAACTACATTAACACTAAAGTGTTATTAAAAACATTGTGTGTTGCTGTTATCTCACTACAACCTGCTGCTAGGTTCGGCCCCAACAGAACCCATTTATCATTCAGTAGAAAAGCAGATCGTTAGGAAAAGTCTGCAGTTTTACAGAAGCCGTAATGAAAATGAATGTTTTAGAGGTATTGTGCCAAGATCATGACAAGCAGTGTGTCTTCTTTTTGGCTCTCCATAAGGAGCAGACGTTATTAAAACGCTTAGTCAACACTCCTGAAGGTTTTGCTCAAATTACGTGAATATTTTCTACTCAAATTCTAATTTGGATATAAGCTTTGTTCTTCTTTATGATGTTTTCTGTACTCCACTGTGGCTTCAGATAGAGGAGTTAGAGGAGTCCTTGTTTCCAGGCTGTTTTCTCCATCGGACCTGCATAGCAGCTGTCCCTGCTGTTTTATTTATTCCAACAGTTTCCATATGCTAAGCAACAAGACAAGACATGGCATCAGTTCAAATCACCATATTCTCTGCTGGAAGGAAAACATATTTAGCTCCTAATGTGGGACGGTGCCACGAGCTTTCAGAAAAGTGACGTGTTCACCATCATGTACCCACAGGGAGAGCTGTGTGACTGTGTATGTGTCTCTAGGTGTGTGTTTGAACATGCCATTTGGGATATAATACACAGATATTTTAGTGATTCCTTGTTGATATTTAGAGATACTACAACTTTTTGAAGATTCATTAATTTTTTTCCAGAGACAAGTTTACTGTAGAGCTTCTCTTAATTCCATTGTATTTAGAAAACCAACAGCAACAACAAAAAGGACACTCATCCCTGTGGAGACCCATGCTCAAATCTTGCAGTGCTGTTTAACCAGATTTGCAATTGGGTTGGGTCTTAGGGAATGAAGGCCAGGTGGAAAGTCATCAGTCATTCAGTCCTTCAGAAGCAACCCCTGTCTAGCGTTACAGTGGACTGGTGCCTCTTTCAGGTTTAATGCTTGTCTGCACCCTGTGAATCTCTGAGATAGGGACTCAAGATTCCCACACACTTCAAATTGAAATATTGGGAAATAATCGGTGGCAGGATAGTATTTAAATGACCTCTTATGGAAAATGTCTGCCTTGTTCTAGCACCTTTCTAAAGCACAGATAAAAATTACCTAAAATAAATGTTGTAATAAAATAAAATGTGTGGTATTAGTGCAGTATTCATCCCTAGCTGTTCTTCCGGGCACCAATTCCAGCCCTCACTCCTTAACCTAGACTGTATCAGTGGACAATAACTGAGTGAGTGGGTCAGACACAGCAGTTCTGCTTTAGTTTCCAACACCACAGTGTGACTGCTGGATTGAAAATAGACCATTAACCAAAATCGCCTAGCCACCAGCACCCTGTAGGCAATGTCCTGTGAGCGCTGATTGAGGATTAGATGACTGACACATACTGTGCAACAACAGATGATCTACTGCCTGACTTTACATCTACAAGCTGGAGCAATGTGGTAGATGTGTCTAATAGAGAGGGCAGCGAATGAACACAGTTTTTAAAAACTTCAGCAGCACTGCTGTACCTGACACCACACCAGTATCACACCAGTCTGAGAATGTTCTACCACCCAAATAGTGCCTAATCTTTGCTGGTCCTGTGGTGATACTGACCTTTAGAAAACAAAGTGCACAAACAAAGTATGTAGAGAAACAGATGGAATACAGTCTGTTATTCTGTTACTACAAATTACATCTGTATGATAAGTAGAACTGATGAAACGGATAATGAACACACAATAAAATGATCAGTGAGTATATACACTGACTTCTATCCAAGATCTGAGATTAATTAATATCTTCGACTAATATCACCAAGACTTATTGTCACTCATCTTTCAGGTCAATTTTGAGTCACCTCCAGTTATTATAACTGTGAGACCATAGACAATTGGAGACTTGAACATATTTCTCTCTAATAAGTTATCGTTTTCAGTTGGCATCGCAGTTTATCTTTAGTCATATGAGCTACCATAATTGCACAGCAATGCTGAACATCAACAGGAGCATCAGCGTCTATTTTGTTTAATTCAGAAGGCAAAGCAATGGGGTCACATCAGTTCAGCTGACACCACGCTGCTTTATTCATTTTCACAATGTGCAGAACTTAATAGACTTCAGTTTTTAATCCCCATATACAAAGTGGCATTTGTCAAAGTCGCATTTATTTGACACCCCCGCAGGTTTGTGTAATGTTGTAGTGGTTAAATTCAGCGGCCGATGTGCTTTGTTTTTTTGGGTCAATATTTTCCTGAGAAATTTCAAGGGCTCGCTTTAGTACCTCTAAATCTCGACGGAGGGCAATTGTCCCCGCTAGTTGGTATGTTTAATGACAAGGTTCATTAGGGAAGGCCCAAAGCTGGCTCAGAGTAAAACAGTACATTGTTCTCTTTGCAAGTTTTATGCATATTTTACATGCAAAAGTGACCTTTTATAAAAAATAGATTTAGACACAGAATAATATCAAATGTCACTTATGCAAATGTACTGGTCTTAAGCCCACAAATATTAATATATAAAAAATATGTAATAATATTATATAAAAATGATCGCTTCTTGGCTATCCCACCACAAAAGGGATTTCAATTTATAGACTCGACTGGCTTTATTTGAGGGAGAGGAAGCCAGGTTGGGGATTGTTCTCTGGCACCTGCAATAGACTGGCACAGTTTTTCCTGTGTGATATATACCTACAAACTAATATGTCAAATAAATCTCAATTTTATATAATAGAGAAACATCTGGAATAAATGATTTGTCTAAGTATGCGTTTAGTGAAGAAGCTGAATTTGAACTGCCATTAATTTTTCATTCTTATTGCCATTTATTGTTCTTTGGGAATGGCTTCCGTCCATCACAGGGCTCCATAAAGGTGCTGCACCATCTGGGTTTGCTCGGTCTAAGGAACTGCCTTTGTCAGAAGCTGGCACTAGCAATTTCTAGCTTTCTTTGTAATGTTAATGTAAGCATGTAGTTTTGCAATGTTTAATTTTAATTAGCTACTTTCACTGCTCACTAATCTCCCTTGGTACCAGTTCTTAGTGATAACATTTTACAAAGCGGATTCCAAAAAAGTTGGGACAGTAAACAAATTGTGAATAAAAACTGAATGCAATGATGTGGAGATGGCCAGTGTCAATATTTTATTCGTAATAGAACATAGATGACAGATCAAAAGTTTAATCTGAGTAAATGTAACATTTTAAAGGA
>JAUZST010002962.1:0-43423 GCA_034779995.1 Parotocinclus haroldoi
TTGTTATATATAATATTTTAAAACACACACACACTCACACACACACACACACACACACACACACACACACACACACACACACACACACACACACAGTTTGTGTTACTCAGCAAATACATATAATTAAGATTTAACATTCAGATATTTATTCTGCTTCTTCATTCACTTTTAACACTGACATTCAATCATTTTCTTATTTTTAAACAGGCATAACATTCACTCCTGGCAAAGCCTCAAAAATACTAATAGAGTTGCTTAACATGATTAAATTTTCACCATTTTTTCCAGCTTATTTACATATGGGCTCATCCTGGGTAACTTGAAAGCTGTGTTGTTTCATCATTAATAAAGCATCATTGCATTGGAGGAGGAAGGACTCTTTCATGTTGCGGACTGCATTAAGCCTAATTTATGCTTTCTTTCAGACAGGCTTCTGCAGCTTTTTGACGGTCAGCAAAGCAGTTTGTGGGGGTGGGGCAAATTGAAAAAGTAATTCTCAGAAATAGATGCATCCAAACTCACGAATCATGCCAAACACCAATTGACTTTACTGCCGGAAGCTTTGAATCTTTTGCTCATGTGAAGAGCCCATTTCATGCAGAAACACCGTATATTACTACACCATGTAATCCAAATCATAACATCAATAATTACTAGTGTTTTAACTTGTTATTTTAAATATTATTTCACATTATGTATAGTAGTTTGGACATATAGTTGAGAAGATATAGATGAGAAGATGGTTGTGACTATGACCTAGGGGTGTGCAACACTGAAAACAACATGTTTCATAACGATATTTAGACGATACTTTTTAGGCACTTTCATTTAGAAAGATTTTGCTGAATTTTATGATGCTGGCACCTTGGATGTAGACAGATGACTCTTCAAGTTTGTCCTAATATTCATATTCTGCATGGTCGTTAGTTCACAAATGGTGAAATAAGTTATTTGTCAAGGTATCTTTAATGGCAGTTAAGGATGACCAAATCCCCTAGCACAGTGGCACTCTGAAACAACTTCTAGTCTAGAATATAAGGGTCAGCATGTAATGTCAATAGCCAATTCAACCTATTTGAATAGAATATGGTGGTGCACCACAACCCTGGGTTTCATTTTTGTGGGTTTGGGTGCTTTTATTTTCTCCCACATTCCAAAGAATGTGTTTTAGCTTAATTGGTGTTTCCAAAGTGCCCCGATTGTGTGAGTAGAGAATAAAGGGCACAACGGTAAGGGTGTCCTAAATCAAACAGCAGTCCATAGCAGATTTGGTCTTCCCACAGCCAGTCGTGCCTACCTGTTATGCCTACCTGTTATGCCCAACTCTGCTGGAAGTCACCACATGGACATGGTACTGTGCTTGTGGGCAAGGGTTTTTGCTGTGCTTCCCGGGCACCACCAAGATGTATATACTAAAAGAATACATTTACTGCAAAGAAAGCTGAAACCCTTTTCACAGTGCAAACCCAGGGTGTTACTGGGTTACCTTGCCAAGTACTTTGTGCCATTCACAACTGCAACCTTTCAAACAGTAATTTACTAGGAGGCACAATTGTAAACATTTGACGTGACAGACCCGTTCCACGCAATATGACACACAAACTGCATGTACAATAGGTAGTGGGTAATTTATTTAGCATTTGAGATTTTTTATTACTTAAGGTCATTTTACTTAATGTTGTGTTTCTGAGTGATTTTGTACGAAATTTGCGTATAAATTAGAATTAGGAATTAGGTCTTTCACACAAATGGCCAGCACCTCTTTGTAGCTGACTGGAGGAGGAGAGGGAGAGGAAAGTCGAGAAGAGGAAACCGAGAGCTTGTTTTCTGTCTCTCTCAGGGCCTCCCAAGATGCCACTCAGGGTGAGGCTATTAATCATTGACGAGCCCCTGTGGCTGTGTGTGTGTGCATATGTGTACAGCTCTTTGTGGGGACCATATGTTCCCATGATGATATAAATATTTTACAGTTCTGAAATTGTGAGGATAGTTGGCTTGTGATCATAAAGTGCTATCTAAATATGAACTTTATTAGAAAAATATAAAAAGAGCCCAAACTCTCCAGTTGCACACCTTAGCTTAGGATAGGGTTTAGAGCTATACTTGATCTACACGTAGTGTGGACACCTTGGCTGCCTTGCACCTTGTACCATGATAAGATTCATGAACATTGTATATTGGTAAATGGTAATGGAAAATTACTACAAATAAAGACAATGTAAATATTCATGTTGCTTTTTCTTATTCTGAATGTTACTGTAATATTACTTTGCTTCCATTTTGTAGCTTAAATACCCCATTATTGCTCAATTTATAAAATATCTAAGTCTAAAACCAAGGTTTTACCATATACTGAAAGGAAAGTTCTGTAGTTAAATTTATTAATTATTAAGCTTTAACATCCATAATATGCAGTATGTGTCAGTGCGTGCGTGTTTATGTATCATTCCTTACAAGAAAATATATATATAACTTAAATATCATACCAAGAAAAGATGCATATTTTGTTACTTTTGTAACTTTGGGGTAATATTGACAGATTTTCACCACAATTCAATTTTCATTTCTTACAAAAATTCTCCCAATTTGTTTTGTTTACAGGTATATTGTGTCGATGGAACGTCCTCACAATGATGTTTGTATGTGTGTGTGTGTGTTAGAGAGAAGTCAAAAGGTCAACATAACAGCAGCCACTGAGTGCGGCTGAGCGAAGCAAGGCAGTGTGCAAGAACATTAGCAGCGTTCTCCCTCCCAACTGTAAAGCCTCTTCTAAGACCTGGGAGTCAGTCCCTCCAGCAGGTGGAAAACTCTCCACACCATTCAGGCACACACACTGCGAGAGAGAAGCAGAGAGATACAGTCACTCTGAAAGAGAGACAGAGAAACTGAGTACCTATGGTAGTATGCACATTTGCATAGACACATACAGAGCTAAAAACTGATCTATCACTGGATCCCCTTACAGCACTGGCTGCTGCCTCTCACACACACTGCCAACAATGTTACACCCAGGAGAAAATAAGGTGTACACCGAAATAGAGAGAGAGGGAGAACAGCAAAGGAAAACGCATGAGTGTCTATCAGAAACAGAACCGTACGTTATGTTGGAGAAAGTAACTTATCTGACTGCATAATGTTCTGGAACAGGGTTTTTCCTACTGGGTAGAGGCTCAGGATCAAAGTTTTAATTTTCTGTACCCTTGCTACTGGTTTATTGTTTAGTGCTGGTAGGACGCCATGCCAAGGCACAAACAAAATAAGAAAGACTGAGACAAATGTTGCGCTCTTTTGTTTCTCAACTTGCAAAGATAATTAATTTTCATTATCACTAGACAGGTGCAGCAGAAAAAGCCCCCAGAAATATTACTTACGAAATGCTTCACTAAGATTTTACCTCTCCTTACAATGTGACATTTTGTCATATTTTGGAATAACCGACATCACTGAGGTCCTAAGCCTTTTTGTCAGTATTTTCAATGCAGTTACTGTAACTGCACTTTACCAAAGGAGAATATAAATATAAATCTCAACACCTGTTTGACCATAGCCAAGCACTGTGTGCCAGTCATGGCAATTCACGTATATAGGCATAGGTTTCATTTTCCAGTGTTTCCAGCATCATTAAATTCCAGCTATGGACTGTGAAGTCCCTAATGACGGAGAGAAAAAAATCCTATTAAACCTGTGAAAAAAATATTAGATTTTTTAAGAATATTAGATTTATTAGGACAACCCCAAGTCAGTAGATCTTAGATCTACTTTGACATTAGGCTCAGTTCAGAAAAAGAGAAACCTAAGATGAACAACTGATCTCCATTCCCTCAGATGGGACTGCATCAAGAACTGTCATTTATCACTAGCACAACAAAATGAAGCTGCATTAGCAAATGTTACTTATAAATTTACTATGAAAAAAGAAGCCTAATTTTACTATGTGCAAAAACGGTGTCGCCTTCTCTGGGCTCTGGACCATCACCTAGTGGAAATGTTTATTGTGCTGGACCAAAGACAAAAAGGACCAACTCTCTAAGGTCATTTACACTTGTGTGATGCCAGCATTAATGCAGAACAGTACATTGCGAGCAACATATGCTGCATTCAAGACGTCAGCTTTTCCAGGGATGTCCATGCATTTTTCAACAAGACAAACCAAAACCACATGCTGCACACATTACAAAGGCAGGGTTGTGAAAGTAGAGGGTACGACTACTGGACTTACCTGCTTGCAGTCCTGACCTGTTTCCAGATTGTGTGGAGAATGTCTAAACAGAAAATGTGACAACATCAACCCCATAATGTTTCACATCTTAAGACGTGTTTGCAGCAGGAATGGGACAAAATAACATCTGCACTTGTTATCCTCTGTGTCAAAACATCTTATAAGCATGGTGAAAAGGAATTGGTAACTGCTAGCAGGTCAGCAATGCAGGAATAAATGTTTGTTAACAAATTAAATTAAGCTGACCAGACAAAATTTCTCAGGTTCATGCTGTTTGCAATGAAATAAAGGTCAAAGTAATTGCAAGAAAAGCTGTGTGTTTTTATATGCATTTTCCAAACTGTCTCAACTTTTTCTGATTTGGGGTTGGAGCTAAAATGCTTCTTATACTGGCCTAAATTAAGTACGCTTAAATGACAATGCAGTGATTATGGTGATGATCATTTATTCCAACTTTCTAAAATGGACTAGAATAACAAGTATGGAATAGAAAATTAACGAATAGAGAACAGTGAAGAGTGAAGAGTAGATAGAGTGGAAGAGAAATAGAAACAAGCCTTGAGTATAATGTAGCTTTAATCTGGTATTTCCTCTCTGCAGAGCAAGGGATATTCCTCGGGAAGGGTGGGTGACTCTAATCCTGTGCCGACACACACACACACACACACACACACACACACACACACACACACACACACACACACACACACACACACACACACACAAACTGTGTCTCTCTCTATTATTGTGGGGACTTTCCTTGCCACAATATTACTATATCTAATTAATACTACACCTACAGCTAACCCTAACAATAACTTCTAAATCCTTTCCAATTCAAGTCTTTGGTTACTTTGTTTTTTCAAAAGAAAGTTGCAGTTTTTCTTACGAAAATTCCTCATGAGGGTCAGCAAAATGTCCGCACAAGATGTAGAAAGTAGTTTTAGTACAGCCAGATATAGAATTATTGGGTAATTTGTAAAAAGTATAATTCATGCATTAGGTAATTAATATAACTTTAAAGTTATTTAACGAGCTTAAGATGTAAATTGCTACATTAAACTGAGTTAATTTGAATTCTTGAATTCTGTTTTCAGACACTAGATAATGCAGTTTACATAAGTACATCATCAGCCACTGTAGAAGTCAGATAAAGATAGGATTATCATTGTTCATGTAAACATACTTTATAATCTTTTGATTATTTGTACAATGAAACTGGGATAATGGCATAAGTAAATATTTAGGTTTTTTTAGTTTAGTTTTAAAATGAAAAGCAAAATACTTCCTGGGCCGATGAGAATCAGATAAGTATTCCCACAAGGTCAAAAAGTTTTATGTACTCAACATAGGGATAAGTTGTTGCAACAAAAAAGTAAATACAGAACTACTTACATGCTTACATACAAATTCAAACAAATCCAACCTTCAAGTTAAGTCAAGTCAAATTCATTTATAAAGCACTTTTTACAATGGAGCATTATCTCAATGCAGCTTAACAAATATCTTTACCCACAGCCCTAACTAAGCAAACCTATGCTTAAGGAAAAACTCCCTAAATTGCACTCCATAAAAAAAGAAACATTGGGAGGATCAAGACTCAAAAAGCACCAAACCACCTTAGACAGCCTAGATGTTATATGCAAGAATTAAAAGATACCTGATAAGGTTATTGTAATAGTTTCATTACATAAAAGCAAATTCTATAAAAAAATAAAAAAATAAATAAAAAAAATATATATATATAATAAAAAAATGTAGAATATAAAACTAGGCAATAGTATTTATAATAAATCAAATAATAATTATAATAATGTATACAATATGCCTGAGTATTGGCATTATCTAGTCAAGTAAACAGAGCCATCTCACATTCTTGTGTCCTCGGCGACAAAGTTTTGTTGGCATGGTATGATCAGTAAACAGGACGAGGAGACCCTCTGATGTGGTCTAAATAAATCATTGAGGACTATAACTGATGAACAGCTGCACTAAAAAAAAATAGTCACCTTGCTTGTTTCAGGTGGTAGTAATTTCAATCTCATGCGTAGGTGTATAAATACCTCTGGAGTGTGTGACAATTAACCTCACAAAGTAGATGTTAATGATTTGCAAAAAGAAGTGTTTGCATTTGGGCATGCCAAAGGCCACTATGTGAAGGAAGCAGCTCTATTTGCAGGTGCATCAGATCATAGGATCTACTACAAGAAGCAAAGTCCCAGTCTACAGGGAATTTGTGGAAGTATTACACAATATTAGTAGGCTTTAGTCACAGGTAACTAATTTTTTTGTCTGGTGAGTATACATTTGCAATGTGCAGGCTTTTTGTTAGACTCCTTCTCCTGTCTGCAGTCTGGGGTCTTTTGCCTTGAGACCTACATCAATTTCCTAGTTCCCATTTTTTTTTCTGCAGTGCCCCCTTTTGAAGACAAGAATATTTTCAGACCTTAAGTGGACCCTGTGAAATTCAATGGCATATTTTTTGTATTGATATAGTCCCCTGTGAAACAGCTGTACAAGTTACTTAGAGAAATAATATCACATTTAGAAATGGCCCACATAAGGCTGCAGATGTAAAATATAGAAACACAACAGCTGGAACATTAGCTAAAGGTGGGTTAGGTACCAATATGTACCACTTATTTGAATAATATTAACTACTGTACTGTTTGTACTTGTGGGGGGGGCACAGAAGCTCAAACATTTAGCATGCTCCAGATAACCCTAATTCAATCCCAAGCTCTGACTGTGTGTAGCATTCATGGCCTCCCAGTGTCGGGTCGGTTTTACTCTGGGAACACTGTCTTCTTCATCCATTCCAAAGACATGCATTAGGTTAACAGGTTGATTTAAATGACCTCAGTGTGAGTGCGTCTCACTGGTTTAAACTTCAAGTAGTAATCCACACTTCACTAGAATATATATGCAAGATGACACAAATGTCAAATTCTTGTTGTCATTCCTTAACATGGAAAAGACAAGAGTATAGAAATTAAGTAACAAAAATGTATGAGAGTTAAAGTCAGGGTTAGCCTTAAAATTCTCATAGTTAGAACAATAATTAAATAATATCTTCAGTATTTGAAATAATATCTACAGGAATAATTCAGTTCCAATCACCTGAAACTGTGACAAACTTGCCTGGAATATGATAAAATGTTGTTTTAGGATGATAATAGAGGCAAATTGTTGGAGAGTAACAGAAAAACCACAAAGAGTCACATTAGTCTTCAAAACTACTCTCAGATCCCACCTCCATGCCAACAGATTATTTGGAATGCTTGCCAGGAAAAATGCCCTTCCTATCATATAACCACAAGTATTCAAACCTGGGCACCACAGTGGCTCGGTGGGTAGCACCGCTGCCTCACAACAAATAGGTCCCGGGGTCAATCCCAGGGTGAAGCGGCCTGGGTCCTTTCTGTGTGGAGTCTGCATGTCCTCCCCATATCTGTGTGGGTTACTCAGGCTACTCCGGTTTCCTCCTACAGTCCAAAGACGTGTGTTAGGTTAATTGGTGTCTCTAAATTGTCATTGACTTGTGTATGCAAACATCCCAGCCGTGTAACTGGAAACAGCTGCACGCTGGTCCCAAGCCTGGATAAATGGGGAGGGGTGGAGAAAGAAATGGAAAACTACTCCACTATCCTGGCAAAATACTTCATGGATCACATCGATGAAACACAGAATTGTGTGGAGATCGATGATCCATCAATAGAATTTGATAAATAACAGATGTAACCGTCTCAAACAGGTCATAACAAAACAACCAGACGGGGTCTAATCATCACTCTCTCTAAGAATTCTACAAAATAGTAGTACTACAGTATCAACTACCCATTTAAGAAAAAGGTATGCCATATCTGACACTTCGTTCAATTTGCAGGCTTCAGCAGGTCTGTTTCGTTAAATATGTGTTAAGCTGTCTCAGAGTTAAACTGAACTTGGTTTCTGGGATTATTTTTTTTTGCTTCAACTAATTTTGAGTTTTTACTAAAGCCTCATTCTGTTTTACCCTTTTCCTGCTCATACTACTGACACACTGTATACTCACATACACATATACAGTACACATGCTCTACAATGGTTCACCAAGCCATGTGTGAAATGAGTTCACCAGTACGCCACAATGTCACCTTTGTACTTGCACAACTTTAAAGATCAAATAAAAGTACAGCAGGACAGGGTTTCTGTAAACACTTTTTACTGAACTGTTTCAAGAAATGGGGGCAATATTTTACCCATCACAAGATTGCAATCAGGGCCTTTAAAAGCTATTAAATGACCTCTATTACTGCTTTCAACTGCTGTATCAACATATGGGCCTGCTGGGGAAATATGTTAAAAACGTTTGGTTATATTTTTGAAAAAAAAACTTTGTATACCACCCAACACACACACACACACACACACACACACACAGAGCTACTTTACCACTTTTATATCCCAGACTAACAAATACTTCTAATATATCAGGTCCAGGTATTCCAGTAACACTGGATGCTCTGCAGAACCCTGAATAGTAAGTTGGAGGAGCTGACCTGTGCAATTGGCAGGTTCAGGATTATGGGTTATAGGTTGCTGAAGTCTCCATGCTCTACACATGGGGAGGTCAGCAAGCAATTAGAGCTGAGGCCCTCCAGCCAGAATCTGCATCCAATTCCACACAGTGTGTGTGTGTGTGTGTGTGTGTGTTTGTGGCTCTGTGGGACAATCATGTAAAGGCTGGTGATAGCGCAGACACACTACACTACTAAATATTTAAGAATTTAACAAGGTAAGAAGGACAAATTGAAGTGAAACAACTGATATAAAATAAGTAATGATACCTGATTGTATTTATAATCTATTTCACACTCTAAAACCAAGTTAACCCTCACACATTTTTTCTCTTTTTTATTAACTTTACTATTCCCAGGAGAACTTAAATGACCAGTCAACACCTTTTTCAGGTCTAAAGCAATTAATTTTTCATGTTATTGTGGGATATACACTGCTTACAAAAGTATTACATATTTTATTATGGGATATTTGAATTATCCTCAAATTTTAGTGAACAGTAAATATTTAAACACACGGATTAACCTTTTGAAGACCAAGGGACACATGTGACCCCTTGCTTTTGAATGGACGCCAAATGCGGTTGAAACAGCCTACAGTCCTGAAAGAGTTTAAAAAGAAACACTTATGGCATATATATTTTCCTGCAACACTTCAATTTAACCCTAAATGTATAAAACGTTTAAAATTGTCTATATTTTTACATAAATATGACTTAAAACATCATCATGACCATTTCATACAGGTGCTAAAAGTAGAGAAAGAGAACTGAATTAAGATAGATAAACAAATTAGATGCAAACTTAAGTACTTCAGTACTACATATCTGTGATTGCCAAAAGCATATGTGCAGCAATAAACAACTAAACAATTGTGGTGACTGTTGATCAGTCCCACACATTGGCTTAGAACAGCTTTACTCCTTTTCTGAAGCCCTTCCATAACACTGTGACTTGGCTATTCCAAAACAATGATTTTAAACATTTTAACCATTCCTTGGTAGAAAGACTTGCAGGGTGCTTAGGCTGGTTGTCTTGTTGCATAGCCTATACTCATTTGAGATTTACTTCTGAGACATATGTCCTGACATTTTCCTTTGAATTTTCTGGTGTGATTCAGAATTCAGTGATTCATGGATTGTGTCATCAATGAGGCAAGCCTTCCTGGCTCAGATGCAGTAAACCATTCCCAAACCTGGATGCCACCTGGAGGCTCACATACTGTTGCTCACAGTTGTGGATGTGTACTTTTGGATCATTTTCCTCTATTAATAAATTAACAACTATATTTTTTTGTTTCACCTGTTTATTGGTATAAATTCATTTTAGAATGTGACCTAAAATGCTTTAAATCCAATCTGTGTAAAAATATACAATAATTGGCATTTGCAATATACCTATTTGCATTTTTCTTGAATGTACAATCTTTTCATTACAAATCATATATACAACAATACACAACAAAATCTCACTGTTGTGGATTCTCCTTCAGAGGAACCTTTACTAAAAAGAGGATTTTCACATGTATTCCTATACAGTGTATAATATCATGAAACAATTCATGGAAACTGGAGGAAATTCCGTGCATAAAGGCCAATGGCACAAGCTTAAGCTGATTGCCCGTGAGCTTCAGTCCTTCAAACAGAACTACATCAGGCATCATCATACAATCCCGTAATAATGCACACAACTCCAACTTTTTTGGAAAAAATGGACGATGTGTGCTCTGGACCAAAGACAAAAAGGACCATCCAGACTGTTATGAGAAAAAAGTCTGAAGGACAGTGTCTGTTATTGCATGGGGCTGCTTCGCTCATCAAAGACTGCCGCCTTATGTGGACACAAATCACGGATATAATCACATGTTGATATACTCACCTGTTTGAAATCAAATTTTAAATGTACGTATTTTTTTTTTATCTCATTACAAGCAATAAATTGCCCTTCCCAGTTTTTTTCTGGGTTTTATGTCTTGCAGGTCTGACATGCAGGAACTGATACTTGTTAACAAATAAAATTAGGTTTATAAGACAAAACATTAAATATTCTGGGTTCATATTGTCTACAATTATATAAATGTCAAAGTACTGATTTGGGGAAAAAATGAAAGATTACATTCTCACTCATATTACTGTGCTGATTACAAATGTGTCATGTAAAACACTGAATTTGAGAAAACAACAAATTGAAACATGTTCATGTCATATTTGAATTTACATGCGATTAAAGATTCCTTCATGGCCTACGGAAATTAGCTTTAATGCTTTTGTAATCATTAAAAAAAACTCAGAATGTACTTGCTTAGTTTAAAACACTAATAAGCCATGCAATAGTGTATTCCAGCATATGCTGTTGGTTATACATATTTCAGACTTGTGGCCTGTTATTTATAAGAAGCACAGACACCCTTCAGTAATATTACTCAACAGATGGCAGGAATCCAGTAACATCACAATATGCTCTTTGCGGTATTCTGAAATTGTGTTGGGATAACGTGACTAATGAGATTTTGAGCCAGCTTGAGCACATGCTTGTACAGCAAAAAGGGGAATACACCAAATACTGATAAAATTCTGAAATTAATGAATGTTAATTCTTTTGTTTGTAAAGATTCCAACATTTCACACAAAATGCTGTAAAGAGTATATAATTGTGAAGAAAATCCAATTTCATTAATATATTAATTTGCAAAATAGAACCATTTTCACCAGTGATCTGAATGTAACACAGACTTATCCCATCCTTATATATCGTAATAGCTTTCCTTCTCTTCTTTCATAATTGTGCCAGTGTTTTAGGCCACTTACATAAGTATGGATCAGCGCATTTTACCTAGTATTTTATCAGAATTTGACCCTCAAGACAAGCTAAATCCGTCTATACTTGGTTTGCTGGGTCAGCAGGACTAGCATCAGGGGCAATGCCCCACCTACCAATATTCATTCCACAATACATGTTCTGATGTAGCTCACGTTATGTATAATATAATAATAAATAATATAGGATAAATTGTATTAAAATAAAGTAAAACATATCTAAAGTTATTTAGTTCTAAAATGTAGAGAACTATGAACAGATGCTTTGTTGAGGAAATTTAACACAGCAACAATTACACATTACTTTCTTATTTTCAGGCAAGCTACGCAGTGCATTATATTAAAATAATGGCTTCCAAAGTTGTGAGAATTTAGGGAGTATTAAATCTGATGCAAATGAACTGGTTACACACACACAGATTAGTAACGTTTGCATATTTCTTTCTTTTCCTGTATGATCACAGCAGATGCAGTCACCTGTGCTCCAGTTGTTGGCTACTGCCTGCTGCCCTGCTCTGAGCATGGAGTTTCAAAACAGGATCCCACTCTAAAAAATAACTACCTTATGGTAAAATAAGTGTTGTGAAGTGGTCAGACATTTTTGTGGGAAATGCGTTGATTTGCAGTCAAGCAGCCTGTCAACTTGATGGGTATTCCAGATGTTGCTGCAAGTTGTGCTTCTTCAGCATGTCTTTTTCCAAGATCTGTAGACATTTTATAAACACACTTCCTTTCTGTTTCTGTCTTTCTCTCCTGCACTGTTGCATCTGACAGCTGTAAGCTGAATTCTACTCCAAACAGTGTTCCACCATGCCTCAGGGGATTTATGTAGAATGAACAGAAAAATACATAAAATTTTCAAATTATAAAAAAAAAACATAAGAGCTCTAAAGTGACAAAAGCCTTTAATTGAACATAGGCACTTTGAATGTCCTTCTGGAACCATCTTTACAGTAATTGCTTAACAAATATGTGTAAACAAGTGTGGGTGGAGCTGCTGCTGTTGATGTAAAGATATATATATATATATATACACATATACACACATATATAATTGCAAATTCACCATCCTAAAAAAATCCCAAATCTGTACTGAAAGATTTAGCAGCCCTGACGCCTATTGTAAGGAGTATGTCAATTGAGAAGCTTCCTGTGGCTTAAAACTCTGAAGCTAAAATATAACTAAATAACTCTGAAGCTAAAATATAACTAAAATATAACTATTAGCAATAGTGTATTGACATTGTATTGTCATTTCAACACGCATATATTTTTACATCAGGTTATGTAAGGGACTGTTCTTGTACTTTGCCCAACACCTCTTAGATTGTGTGATGCTCTCTTAAATCTCTGTCAGTCAGTCATAATGTTTGAGCAGACAACAAAAAATGTTTGACCTATGAATAATACCAGTATAACATCAGGTCTCCTTGCTTTAAAAGCACCTTAAAAATCTAAAGAAGCATAAACCAGGCTCAAACTCAGATTTCCCAGGTCTCAATCTTTCTCCTGCTTTCTCTCCCTCTATTACCTGCCTGTTTCACCTGCTGTGGAGGGTCCTGCAGTTGAACCGGCAGCTGGCCAGATTTGAGGGCAAGCAGCAAAGCCTCTGGCTGGGAGTGAGTCCCTGGCTCCTTAGAAGAGGAGGAGGAGGAGGAGGAGGAGGAGGAAGAGGAGGGCTGCTGGCTGGAGCTGATTTAATCCCCCCAGCTGAATTAATCACTAAAGCCTTCAAGCTGCCAACCAGGACACTAGACAGTGAGCCAAGAGGGGTTCTGGCTGTAGCCCAAGCTTTTCTCCCTGCAGGGCTTTTTCTCCCAGATCAAAGCCAGCCACCATCACTTTACACTTTTCTTTTCTTAAACAGATTTATTTTACTTTTAGAAATGTCGTAAAGGAATTGCAGTTGCTTATACAGAATCTGCAAGCAAGATGTAATGATTACAGAACAGATGTGGTATGTGTTTTTGTCTCTTACTGTGAGAAGAGGATAACAAAGCACCTGTTCGAAATCCAGCAACGTTCCATCTTTTGATACCTTTGCAAACATGCATCCCCATGACAACCAGTAGCCAATACCAACTGACACTTGGGTCACATAACAGTAGACAAATAATCTGAAAGGTCTGGCATTACTTACAATTAAGCACAATCAGGAATTTAAGTCTTTAAATTAGCTTTGTGTTTTTGTCTTTAAAAAATTCATTCCCTCCAATCATTTCTGCCAGTTATAACTCAACAAAAAAGTATATTTCTTAAAACAAATGAAAGATGTCATTATATTTTCTCTGTTCCTTCCATTCTAAGCAACACATAGCCACATCAGGATTCCTCACTCGTGTTCATTACCCTTGGGACCAACACGGCTTTAATTTATTACCGACTGGCACTAGGCCAAGCAAACATGCAGATTTGACATCTTGGCAGAGGGCTGCCACTCACCCCCTCTGAGACCTCCCTAACACACACACACACACACACACACACACACACACACACACACACACACACACACACACACGCACACAAACAGAGTTGACAGAGCGTTTTGTCAGGAGGCTGGGGGTGCTGTCGGTGGCACAAGAAGCTAGTGTTGGATTTCTGTAAGGACTCCACCCAGCCTAGCAGCAGGCGTTACAGTTACTTTTAGCCAAGCCATAAATCAAGCTGTCACTCTCAGTCATACTCGGGTGATTCGCTTCTTCCATGCACCTCTAAGGCAAACTTCCTGCCTCAGAAAACCTTACGCAGCACATCCTGAGTGGACGTCACCACAGAACAGGTTTTATAATGAGAGCTGTGAAAGCATTTTATTTATGTTTTTTAAAGGCTGACTATCTTTTGAAGATCTTTCTCAATTCAGAATATGAATGCTTATATGAATATGAATATGGCAACGCTAGCGGTCTAGGTGTTAAGGCACAGTATAGTACAATCTACAGAGTTGAGTACAAAAACTTATATATTATTATTGATGTCATTGAAGATTGTTGATGTTTTAATTTATTCTTTACTACTTTTAATTTTTTCCTTACTATGCTTTGTCCAATTCTGAGTCACTGGAGAAGTAGGGGCTACTGGCAGCACAGGACACAAAGTAGGAACAAAGAACACAGAAGACATGGCTGTAACCCAAATAATCACGGCACAACTGAAATCTAACACATCATCATCATCAGCACCGGCCTGTCTAATAAAAAACCACACAGTTTAATGCCGGAAGTGTGTTTAAAACATAATTGAATTGTGAATCCATGTTAGTGAAAGCAGTGGCTTTTTCATGTGTAACTGTGTTTGTGGCACTGTTGTGTGGATTGCTATCTCTGATAGGTGGAATTCGGCAATCCACTTTGTGATCTCTGTAGCTGTGAGGTGACAGTTCTAACCACTGCATCACCTGGCTGTCCCATTGATATTATAGAACAATTAGTTATTGTAGTAGTAGTAGTAATAAGAAGACGAAGAATATTATCAATACTATACATCACACCATATAGTGGATCTGAAGCCAAATTATGGGATTTTTCATTAATCAATTTGAAATATCCTCTAATTTTTGTTAGCATTATAGTAGTTCTGTTATAAATGTGTGATTTATGAATTATGCCTAAATAATGCACATCCCAAGCTCACATCAAAAAAACACCAATGAAGAAATAATGAACGAATCACGATCACTTCCCACTGCTTTCAGCCATACTCATTGGAGTACAGCAGTCACATCCTTCTACTTTCTATGCCTGAAAAGACAATACTTCAAATTAATTTGATTTTACATACTGATATTATGCGGCATGTAGCCAGATAAACTAGTCACATTTTCATGCCACTGTGAAATGCTTTGAATGTTTTGCTTGGAAATTAAAATCCAGAGCATATATTGGGTATGCAAATATCATAGAAAAGGCATGAAAATAACCTAGACAACACATCAGTCAACTGATGAGCAGTTCAAAGTAACTGGGACTGTCCAGCAATGGTCCTGCATTAAAAACCTAATACCCAGTCTAATTCAGACTGAATATGTAAAACCACACAGGCAGTAACAAGGGACCAGGGTCAAATCCTACAAATATAAGACCCTGGAACAGCACTGTGTGGCACCTCCACTAACTGGTGTGCTACCCTTCATTTCAAAGGTTAGACATGATCTACATATAGCAGAAGTTAAACATATGATTATTAAATTTTCCCTTTTTATTTCTAGAGTGCTACTTTAAATGCTTGATGGATTGCATAACCTTTGGAAAGCCTGTCCAGTTCAAAACAGTTCAACTCAGGCTTAAGTCTGATAATAGAGACTTGATGTTCAACCCATGCACTTATCTCTCTGCTTCCTGCCACCATTACACACGATTCTACTTCAACAAAAGCACCAGTTTGGTGTACTTACTAAAATTTCAGTTTAGGGTGAATTATTTTATGGTGTACTGAAATAGAATTATGGTTTTAGCGGCACAATTCCTTCCATGACTACAAAGTAACTAGTAACTTGTAACTGATTTGTTGTGTGTCTGTATGATAAGTCCAAATTACCAGATATACTGGTGTCATACTGCTTAGTCCTGCTTAAAGTCCATTTTAAAAAGGGGCTGTAACTTCAATTTCTAGCTTCATTTCCAGCAGAAAAAAAAAGATTCCATTTAGAGACAGGGACTGATGGATACAGTCTGCAAACCCGTCTCCCAACATAATATGTGGTCCATATGTGTGTGGCCCATTCATCCACCTGTTATGTTGTCCCATTTACAGACACACTCCAGACAACTAAAATTATTGAATAGTGTTCATCAACTCACACACACAGCCATGCACACACTCTTTATCCCACCATGACTAATGGCAAAGCCCCATTGGAGTCCCTTGATTTCATGGTACTGGATAGCACCCGAGTTATACAGGAGCACCTGTCTGTACTTGAGGTCATTAAGTGTCATTAGCCTTGCCCATGAACTCAGACAAGGCCAGTGTTATAACAACAATTCCATGGAAGCTATAGATACAAAGGAGAGAGGGGTATCTGAAACATGACATGTAAGGATGCATATTGGGCAGCTGAGTGGGGCAGTAAGCAGCCCTGGCATCAGACAGTCTGTCCTGGAACTCATGCAAAGTTTCAGCTCATTGCTCAGTATGAGTGAGACTGTTTTTAGGATTCCCATCATGTTTGTGGGTTGGGAGAGGAAGCACTTTGTCATGGCTCACAACCCCTCTGTTGGATATTAGAACAGCTGACATTCATTATGCACATTTGGTCTCCTAGAGGTTTAAAACTTTCGCAAACCTTCAATGACTCTATACTTCCAAAGAACACTAATTGTAGTGGGAACAGAGTTTTTGTTTTTCAGGTGCAAATTATCCTTTAAAAGCACTAGATTATTAATTGTAGCTGAATGATTGTATAAAATATGATGTTTAATTAACTTTGAATGCAGTCCTTCAAGGCCAGTTGGTTCAATAATTAGGTATTTTGCAGGGCTGTTGTTATTTTTCGAAGTTAGTGTTTACAATCCTTTTCAACAGAAAGTAGTAAAACAAGAGCCAGAGTGGTGGTGTCAGTTCACAATATGTTTGGGCTGATCTGTCACCAAAGCACAAGGGCTGCATCACTGAAAGTTGAAGAATTATTTTAAATGAAAGTAAAAATTTCAAACAAATATACATACGAAAACATAAAAACTGCAACTTGCATGTTGTAAACCCATGTGAGCACAGGGAAGACATGCAAGCTCCAAAAAGGACACGGTCCGAGTCTAAAATCAGTAACCCAGACAGCAGCGTATTGTTTGAAATTGTCTAAATTAAATGAGATTTACATATAAAAAGCCAAAGCATTAACAACATAAGTCAATAAAGTGACAATGGGCTTCAAAAAGCTACAATGAGAAATAATCATGGAGTATGGATGATTGGGTGAAAGCAATTTTCAGCTATGAATCACATCTGCATTGGCCTAAAAGATGCTAGAACTTTTCTCTGGTGCCTTACTAATGAAACATACAAAGATGACTGCCTTAAGAAACCAATCAAATTTCATTTGATATGATAAAGTGTTGCATGTCAAGTAACAGACCAGAGGACATGACAAACTACCACAACAGTCAGAAACTGTCATTTCTCCTTTTGACTCTTCTCTCTCACGCCATTGATAGAAAAATGGCTTGATGACGATGAACATTGCATCTTTATTCTTAAAGCTTTTCTTCAGGGAAAGGGATATCAACTCAATTTCAGGGTCAGCAGTCTAGCTAACCAGAAGGTGAAAATGAGCAAATATTATTCCATTTCTCAAGCAGGAATGCCAGTTTAATTATCCCATGTTGGAAGACACAATTTTGGGTGCAGTTCATTGTTCCACATCCCACCTCTTCCCATGCTATTCTACATAGGAGTGTCAGTGATAGACTCCCTGGGAACCCTGGTTCAGCTCTAACTCAAACCCAGTTTACACAAAGCAGCACTTACAAAGAAGCTCTCTTGTGTAATCATACCCTGAATTAGCCTTCTGCAACTTGAATAAAGATCAACAGTTACTAGAAATGTTTAACTGGAGTTATTGCTCATTTTGCCACTTTACGTTGGGTTCTTTTTTTTAATGAAAATCTGATGATGTTTTAGATCATATTTCTGCAGAAATGTTATAAAGGGATAAATAAATGCAAAATGTTGAGCGAGGTTTTTCCTTTTTGGTCTTTGGGAATTTACATCTACTGGTTTCAAATCCTAGCGCCCAAATTCAAAAACAGTACAAACCCACCAGACATTCCATGACACCAACTCATTCAGTAGTTTCAGGTTGTGAATACCCTTCTTCAGCCAAAAGTCTGAGCTTATTCTTGGCTTTTAAACCAAATTGTTACTCTTACTTCTGCTTGTCTTTCTTTTAAAATATCACAAATCAATGTTAGCATTGCCCATTCATTAATACATCGCAGCTGTACTGGTGCGTAACATTCACAAACTATTCTTCTCAGAATCAGACCTATTTGTAAAACAAAAATTTATAGCCTGACCTCCTACAGTTGAGACTGGACCTCCAACTCTGACCACAGATTATCTGATGCATAGGGTACACTGATGCGTGGTGAACATCTTAACTGATCCCAAACTTGCCAGTTAAACTGTTATTGCCTACCTCAAACTGTGCACTGTGTACTCACTTTTTGTGAGATACTGTAGTAAACATCATCATTTACCAGCTGTGTTTTTATTTTAACACAAAACCCATACACTTTTACCCATTAGTACTACCCTGCCCCTTATTTGATTAACAGCTAAGTAAAACAGAAAGCTCAAGATGCAGCACGAGAGATAATACGACTGCAGAAAATAAAATCTGTTGAAGGAGAAAAGAAAAAGGTCAGAAAGAAAAACTCTGTTTCATCTACTCTCTCTCTCTGAACAGGTGTGAGAGAGGAGCCTGAGGCTGCGATTGGCCTGAGCTGCCCAGCTGCTAGGAGCACTCTTTAATTCTTGTGCACATCCATCACAGTTTCTCATACTTAATCACATGCACCTTCACAAGTTCATCAAATTCTTTGCAACCCGCTCTTTCTCACACCATTCTACTTGTTTTTCCTTTCAATGTACTGTCCGTTTTCCTTGTTTAACCAATAAACGTTAGACTATTAAAATAGATTTTGAAAACAACTCTTAAATCGGTTAGACTAATAAACTGATATATGGGCAGGGATGGAAAAATGTGCAAGGTCATGCAGCCCTTTCCTTCCCTGCTGGCACATACAGTCTACAGGCCAAAATCAAAACAAGCTTGATTCAGGCTTGCAGGACAACAGGCTCCACCCATTTCCTGAGGTAAGCACAAACTGGTAACCCATTGTTTAGAACAAACCTGAATCATCTTATTTCAAATCAAGCCTATCTGTTAACTGCATGTTATTGTGTTTTCTAAAGTGGACCCAAGTGTTATGATAATTATCACCAGAATTAGATATTGCTAATTCCTTTCCAATTCTATGAATACCATGCATAGATCATATCACATTTTATTAAGTTCTTAAATATACAGTATCTCATAAAAGTGAGTACACCCCTTACATTTGTGTAAATATTTTATCTTTTCATGGGACAGCACTGAAGTTATGACACTTTAATACAGTGTAATAGTAGTCAGTCAACAGGTGGTACAACAGTGTAAAGTGTTTTCTGTGCCCCCAAGATAACTCAGTACACAGCCATTAATGTCTAAACTGCTGGCAACAAAAGTCAGTAAACCACTAAGTGAAAATGGCCAAATTGTGCCCAAGTAGCCACTTTCCCTCAGCAGTGTCATGTGACTCGCTAGTGTTACAAGGTCTCAGGTGTCACTCTCAAACTCTCTCACACTGGTCACTGGAAGTTCAGCATGGCACCTCATGCCAAGGATTGTTGCCCTACATAAAGATGGCCTAGGCTATAAGAAGATTACCAAAACCCTGAAATCGAATTGCAGCAACTGACCATGGCCATACAGTAGTTTAACATGACAGGGTCTACTCAGAACAGGCCATGGTCAACCAAAGAAGTTAAGTGCTCAGCGTCATGTCCAGAGATTGGCTTTTGAAAATAGCTGTCTGCATGGCTGTCGCCCCAGAAGCAAACCTCTTGTAAAAATGATGCACAAGAAAGCCTGAAAACAGTTTGCTGAAGACATGCAAACTAAGGACTAAGATGGTTGTGTTTTTAAAGCAGCTGGGGGAAATTAAACAAGGGGGTAGTGAAGTGACTGTATAGTTTGAGTATATTCGAGTCAATTACTTTTTTATGGTCCAGTGTCATTTTGCAGCAGAATATTGTTTTAAGCTACCAAAATTTTTATATCATTTTATAAGTTTTAAATATTCTTATATATATTTCTTTGTAACACCTGTTAGAATAATAATTCCAGTGGTAACATGTGAAGCTCTAGTGAACATGTCGAAAAGAGTTAAGGCAGTGCTGGAAAATAATGGTGGCCACACAAAATATTGACACTTTGGGCACAATTTGGCCATTTTCACTTAGGGGTGTTCTTTTGTTGCCAGTGGCTTACACATTAATGGCTGTGTGTTGAGTGTCATATCTTTAGTGTTATCCCATGAAAATATATAATAAAATATTTACAGAAATTTGATGGGTGTGATACTTTTGTTCGATACTTAATACGAATCATAGCTTGATGTGTGAAATGTTTGTTTGCATTTAACTGAAAAGTTGAATCCATATACCAGACAAATTGCATGTAAATGTATTATATCTCAGTCTTAGTAGTCTTATTCACTTGTCTACTTTACACTCAGTGGATTTTAGTGTGGACCCTTTGATGGATGTATGATGAGAGCTTGCTGAAGTCCAATTCTGTAATCTGGGCCTTCTGACAGGTTATATACCTCGCCTCCCACATTGCAGATTTTTTGTTCTCTAGGAACACTATGTGGCCCCTGCATATTCAGGGATCCTGGATCATTCCCTTCGACTGCACTGCATCATTCCCAATGATGTGAAGGGTCATTCAATTTAACCCCTGTTCCACTGAATTTAATTTGATAAGGTATGGTTCATGGGCACTGTCATCTTCAATTCTTTGGGGGTTTATTCCTGGCATTGCAAAAGACAAATGTAAAGGAATTAATTAGGAACACATTTAGACTGAAAGGCCACTGTTCTTAAGAGATCATTATGCTCATCTTAAATATAAAGCCATGAGGAAACATACCTTATCTTTCCAGATACACTTGTCTAGCCAAATACTAGCCCCTCATGTCTTTTCTGACAATTTCGGCTTGAACACTACCTGCCCCACTTATCAGCCTTTTTACACTCTTCAAGAGTACACATGAAGCTGATCCAAATGTTCCTGTTCAATTGAAAAAAATAACGTTTTTACTCTGCATCTTACCACATTAAGTGTCACAACGTTTGTCAGTTGTCATTGCCTCTCTAAAATGGGTGTCTAGATCAGACCTGGATTAGTCATGGAATGCTAGCTCATGTGTTCTCATCTCTGTTACATCTCCACACTTGGCAGCAACTAAAGCGCTCACTACACCCTTACAGTAAAATTCACTTATACTGAGTTGGTAAATAGTGGCACAAGAGAGGCAGTGCCACTACAAAAGGGGATCCAACTGGTTGCAACTGCCCCTGAAACTAGGTCATAAGGTTAAATGTTGTTGAAGGGATTCAAATATCCAACATAGTTGGATAAAAATGATGTCCCCTACTGAAAACAAAAACCCAAAAAAGCTTAATTTACTTAAGGGATTGAAATACAGAAATGTAGAGTACAAAAATAACATTGAGAACAGAAACTATAACTGGAAAATGGAGGAAGAAAAGATTCACTTGGCATTTTGTTTCAAATGTAAAACACAGTATATGTTAATCTGAGGTCTCTGAAGTCTCTAATTAATGTGTTGCTTTGTGGGGGATAGCATAGGCTGCTGTCCCATGAAGTTTTACATTCCCTTGATCAAACTATAGTATTGTATCAGGAAACACAACAAACCTGTGATTCCATGCAAAACATACACACAAGTTATATCAAATCTACCTGCTGATACAAGTGTGGTACAATCTTGTAACAAAATTAAGCATAATGTCACAGAAAACCTGCATAAAAACAGAGGTATATTTCTGATTGTTTGACTAGATTTTCGAATAGGACTTTAATTAAGCTTTACGACAAGAAACATGTCAGAACATTTAACACTGCTCTTAGGTTTTGCTAAGTCGGACCAACACGAACGAAAAATTTAACTAATTTACCTCTAAGCGTGTCCTGAGGAATGTTTTTTAAAATATTCTGTGCTAGAAGCACAAATATGTGGCTGCTCAGTGGCTGAGCTTAACAAATGCTTGCTCGCTTTCAACAGTGTTTCTCTGTCCCAAGGTCTTTTTTTTTTTTTTTGTAATGTTCCACCTTTTTCACGAATCTTGCTGACTTCATTTGGCATTTAGCAGTGCATCCATCCATTGTGAAATATGGAGAGGTGAGTAACAGCACTGGCACATCATTCGGTGTTCCTTAATTAGCAACTCACACCAAAATTTCACCTTCCATCCGCCACTTAAGAGCACTGCCATATCTCCACAGGCCAGACCAAACCAGGTTTTAATGTCACTTAACTGAACAAATTAAGCAAGCTGGCAGTGCATATGTTTGGGGGAACATTGGGGGAAAAAACTCTGCAAGACTGTTCAGTGCCGTTTCCCAATGGCAGCAGCACGTAGTAATGGCAGCAGTGACTGCATGTGGAGAACACTACCATCACCACACCACTCTTGACTCACATTGCAGACGTAGGGAGAGGGCAGTGAGGCATAGGTATTGATTCCCCTGACTGTGGGTTGTCAAAGCATCAAAAGAAGTTATCATAACGTAGAATGTGAGTGAGAGATAGAAGAGAGAGAGAGATAGAGAAAGAGAGAGAGAGAGAGAGAGAGAGAGAGAGAGAGAGAGGAGATTTTCAAAACAGAAGTAGGGAGATGGATGATCAACAAAGCAAATGTTAACGCTTTATTAAAGATGTGTTTCTCAAGACCGTCTGTCTACTAGAAGATGAGGACCAGTGCATAATTGAAAAACATAATTGAAATAAGGCTTCCCCCCTATTAAAATGAAAAATAGTTTCTGTGGCTAGCATCATAGTTAAGTACAGCCATATTTGCAGTAAGAACAGTCAAAAGCTGCTCATTTCTTCACATTTACGTTTATAAATATAAATTGTTTAAAAGTCTATAAATAAGGCTGAAAACAAACAATACAACCTAATAATACTCTTGTTCCATATTTTACTCAAGACTATTCTTGCCTTGCTAGAGTGTATCAGGGACAATTTAGGTAAATATAGTACGTGAAACTAGTTACTACAGTACACAAATTATAGAGCATGATACATTATTTAGCATATATATAATGTACTACATTTCTGCTGAATTATTGCTCAAAAACATTATCAGGTTTTACGCAAGTTCTAAAAGTAGATAAAGAAAATCCATTTAAACAAATGAAAGAAATGAGAAGGAAAGTTAAAAGGTAAAGATAATCTACCTTTTTCTGCTTTTCCTGTCTGCTTTCTGTAGTTTCACGGCATTTCATAGTTCTGAAGCAGCTGCAGTAACGCTTTTGCAGCAGCGTGTCACCACTACAAAAGGTGTGTAACACACTGCACACCATTATTGTCCAGTGTTGTGTGAAAAATGCCTTTAGTTGCTTAGACATGTCTCTGCTCTGTATGGGGCTGCATAACTGGTCAGATTGCTAGCCAGACTGACCTCTGTCTAAGCACTGACATTGGGCATTTGAACAAGGGATCGAAACTTGTTGCAATGAATGATGGTAATCTGGTCTAAAGAGTTTCTGCTACATCGCATGGATAGCCAGGGATGTGTGTGCCATTCATTTGTGAAACTAATTTCACGATGAACTGTGTGAACAAGTTACAGTAGTGCGTAAATGTAGAATTCACTGTATTTATAATATATATAATCACTGTCATTTTAGCTTTGTCAAATTCCACATATTCAGTGAGGTGATGTTGTTTTAAATATCCTTGTCATCAAAATGTGTCAGTACTGGTCTGTCTAATAAACAAACACAGTTTAAAGATGGATCTGTGTTTAGAATTGAGCTAGGAATTAATGTTAGTGGCTGTGTTTCTGCCACTGTCACCCTGAGAGCAAGTGTGGCTATCCATGACCAGCACAGATCGCTAATATGAGACTGATGACCTGGTCACCAGTCACAGCCAATCACACTGAAATCTGTCCGATTCCGGTCACCAGTGGATCGATTGGTGTATCCCTACTTCTGACCCTAATACAAAGAGCTGTGATTTTTTTTTCTCCAAAAAAAGACATGGAAAGTGAATCTAATCTTGATTTTTCATTCAACAATTTCAAAAGTCAGGGGTTGTCTGTGCCCTTGGGAAAGGTAGAAAAGTACACTGAGATCTTGCCTGTCTGCAGTCCTGACCTTTCCCAAATCGAGAATGTGTGGAAAATTTTGAAATGAAAACTGCGACAACCATGTTCTGTACTGTTGTACTATTTTAAGATTTGCTTGCACTAAGAAGTTGATAAAACAACACAGCAAACACTAAATTGTTTGGTATGCGAAAAATATCTCAGGATTCATACTGTTTGAAGTCCAAGTCAATCTAAGAAACAGTGTGTGTACATTTTACGCATTTTCCATACTGTTTTCCATACTTTTATGACTTCATTTAGACAACACCCTTTATCCAGAGTGATGTATAGATTGTGCAATCTTACAGTGCAAAAGCAACGCAACTGAGGTTTAGAAAAATGTAATTACTTTTCGTATTATGTTGCCTTAAAATGTCTGTGTGGGCATTTGCTGCTTTAACGAGTAAAATAAAATTGTGCTTAAGTGTTATAAGGGCCAATATTGTCAGACATTTATTTTTATTTGACTAAAATGGATGTGTAAAGATTTGTTTTAAATTTACATCTATCTGCTCCTTTTAATAGATATTTTTCCATTAGGGGAAAAACTCATGGGTATGTGTAAAATTCACAATGATTCTTTTTCAGGCACTGTATGCATAAGAGAACTAATCCTTTCTACTTGCACCAGAATCGATTTACATTCTCTCTATTCTGAATAGCACTACATCCTCTTTGTTTATCTTATGAGATGGATCTACAGTACCTCTGTATGACTGCTGTGAATCAATCACTCTTCTCCTGTTGTTAATCTGAATTCCCCTGATGCCTGATTCCTTCCCTTCTCTCTCTCTCTCTCTCTCTCTCTCCCCCTCGCTGTGCTAGTCTGAGGGCTCTCAGGGCTAGTTAGCAGTCCTAAGAGCATTGCTGGGATGATAGCCGCCTGCCCGCTGTCACTCTAATTGCTGCGAGCATGGTTGGCTCCCTGGGGAGAAGCTGTGTGAAATCCTGATATGATATGTACCATTAAGTAAAATGAAAAATCCCTGTGCACAGCCGATGCCACCGAGTGCCAGCAGCCTGAGCTGGCCTGGCCTTCAACTTGAGCGATGGTCTAAATTACACAGTCAGGACAGGAGAGAGAAGAAGGAGAAAGTATTGAACTGGTGATTTTGAAGACATAAGTGGCTAACAGCATGCCTAAGCCGCTACGTATATTTTCAATTCTTGTGCCAGAATTTGTACCCTTTGCAAAAGCACTACAGGTGTTCAGTATCCTCTCTCATACTGTAGTCAAGACCACTTTTGTTGAGTCCAACACACAAACTGCCAAGACAGAGTCAAGAATGATTCCAAATATGTCAGGTCTCTGGCTGGCAAGGCTGAGTCCAAATGAAGGCTTGAACTGTTCCTTGCCAAAATATTTCAAGAAAGCATATCCTTATATATTATTATAATTGTGGTTAATAAGAATATGCTATTCGGATTCACTTTGACCAGTGCAAAACTATGTACAAACCCCGTTTTCTGAATGTACCTTGTTGCTGGAAATGACTCATTCAGATTAAAGGGGTTCTACATACATTATGTCTATTTAAACATATATGTAAATTAATTAAAAAAAAAAAATAAATTCCTAAATGCTGCAAATTATAGTGAACAAGCTGTGGACATTTGGACAACATGACCATACTTGCTTTTATTTATGACTGAAAACTCACTCTTGCCACACTTTATATACTTCTCTCACTTCACACCATTCCCCTCTCACTGACTCAGATACGATACTCCTTAAACACTCACAAATCAGTCTCTGCTTGGGTCTCCCAAGTGAGTTTACGTTTCTCTTGCTGTCTCACCACTTTTCGCTGTCCGTCTGCCTTCCCAGCTGTTCCCCAGCCGTCCCCTATTTACTCTAAAGGATACAGCGCCCTCTGCCAGTGACTGAAGGAAAGAGCCATTGATATTCAGACTTTTAACACTTGACTCAATCAACTCCGTCTGTACCGTATAGGTAACTGACAAGACCACACATTTACTGAGTGGTATGAGTGGTATTAACTTATAATGGGAACGTAGGGGCATTTGTCACAGTCAACATAATCAAATTATTATAATCCAACAACACCAATATTCGGTGAGATTTTAATTAGGATTCCCAAAAATATAGAATATAGTGCTTTTACTTTCAACAAAAACAGAAGGTGTACTTGAGAAATGAATCAGTAAAAAAGAGACACTTTCTAAAACTTACAAACTTTAATAATCCTTAAAATGACTTGACACCCAGTGACTAAGCCATACTGTTTTAGTCATATTTATGACAGACAAACATCATTGTAAAGCGGTGAATAATGGATTATCTTGGAGAAAGAGCATACCCAATTTTGGCAATCCACATGGATCTCTATGCTTTTATCACATCCACCTGCAGAAACCAGAGAATAAGTGAAGGGATGTGGAGGAATGGCTAAGAATTAGATGTTCATCATGCACACACAACGCATGCAGCTTACTGACTAAACATTTCATTGAACATCATTAACTCTATATATTAATTAAGAACTCAAAGATATGTACATATACCAAAGCTACAAACTGTTTAGGTGAGACTATAGTATACCAGCATACTATAGGTCATGTTAAGTCTGTGGTTACGATTCAGAAAAATTGGAATATGCAGTGTCTATCATTGAATAAAAAAATTTGAAAGTGGAAAGACATGACTGTCATGTCATGACTGATGCAATTTCAGGAGCATTTCTCCATTCCTGGCTTCTGAGCGTATAGTGTCGATCTTTGAGACTTCCATTTTAGATCGCTACAGTTTCTCTCAAACCATATATCCCATCCACTCTGCCAGATACAACATCACAAACTGTATAAACATTTATGACGCATTAATTCAAAGGGAGGGAAAGCAGATCAGTATGCCTTTAATGGTCTTAGTAAGTTCATCGTTTTCTGATATTATAGCCTGGATAAAAGAAATGAAAACAGGAAAAAGTTTCCTTCTCAGTATAGCTACTAAGAATGCATGACAGACATGAGAAAGGAAGCGTGGAGACGCAGTTGCATATAGCCACCATAGAGAGGCAACATTTCCCACCATATATGCCTGCTGCCCATCATTTAGTGCTTCACCTTCTCCCTCAGTACATCCTCTGCATTCAAAGACCCTTGAGTTTGCAACATTCTTTTGTAGCATTTTAGCTAGAACTACACCCCCTCCCCACAAACAGAGCTGCAGCAGAGAGCAGTAAGCAGTCAGAACATCCTAAACGCCAGTCTCCCTCTATCTCTCACTCGCCATATATCTGTGTCTGTCTCTTTCCGGGAAACATACACAGGCTGTTCCTATCACAATGTCAGCATCTGCTAGCTTTTATGATCGTCAATCCATCAACCTTACCATCAATCTAAATCCATCCCTTCACCTACACGACCCTTCACAAATCCATCTGCATCCATTCATCTATCTGCAGCCAATCAATCTCACATACACCAAGTTGACTAAAGTATTGGGGCATCTAAACATTACACCTACAGTTTTTGTGACATCCCATTATAAATCCACAGGCGTTTAGATGAAGCTTTGAGGTTTTATTGAAGGCTTTCAACAAGATTTTGGAGAGCATATGTGGGAATATTCTAGTTCATCCCAAAGGTTTTCAATGTGGAGCGGGTCAGTTAGGTTATTCCACAGCAACTTCACCCAACCATACTCACCCAGACCTTGTTTTTCAATGGTTAAGTCATGCAGGAACAGAAGAAGGGCCCTCCCCAAACGGTTCCCACAATGTTGGAAGTATACAATTGTCCAAAGTAGAAGCCTAAGCCAACCCCTGTAAAAGTTGGCACAATGCACTGAGGCAGATAACCTGTTGGTATTTGCTAAACCCAGACTCATTTATCAGACTGTGACAAAGAGAAATTAGTTTTCTATGACTACATTTCCACTGCACCAGAGTTTAGTGGTGGCATGCTTTACACCAGTCTATCCAACGTTTGTGCTTGGTGATGTTGCGACCCTGTTGTCTCTTTACATAGATGGCCACTTCGTCTCTGAGTTGCTGTGGTTCTTTTCAATAATACCACTCGCAGCTGAAGGAGTAAGTGCTTTAAAATGACCCATTCTTTCAGAAGTGTTTGTAATGGTACTAGATACATGATTTTTAGTTAGTTAGGTCAACTGGAGTAAAGGAAACGCCTGAATTCAGTGATTAAGCGGTGCCCAGTACATTTGCACATATAGTGTATGTCCAAATCCATTCATATATCTATACATGAATCAAGCCTTCCATGCATCCATATCTTCAACTACCTTTCATTCATCTTTCCAACAAACGTAACCATGTCTATACACCGTATTTTGTTATATAGCCAAATAGTTCAGCATATTTTATACATTGCCATATACAAATTTTGTTCATCCTTTCATAGACTCTTTTATATATTATTATTATTATTATTGCCCCTGCTTATCCTGCTTTCCTGTAGAATAACAGGATGTCTAGAGTCTATCCCAGAACTCAAAAAGAGGCAACCATGTACTCTGAATCCAGACTGTAACAGGGATGTGTAGGGGATGATGTGCAGTGTTGGAGGATGATCCTCTGACTGGCCTCTCCTCCCTTAGACACAACCAATCATGTCTGTGTGATGACCATCCCTTTGCCTGCTCTAAATAGACCTTAAAAACAGAGAAACTCAATGAATGTGGAAGCAAATAAACTGCGGACCACATCAGCAGGAGCTCCATTCAGAGTTACTGTTTGACTTGGCCTTATGAAGAAGGCATGATTTACAATGGATCAACATGGCCATCCGGCCTGAAATCCAGCTCGGCCTCTGCTCTGTGCCATTTGGGATCACATGGGCATGCAATACCTCTTTAATGAGTGGTGCAAGTTCACTGCTCCCAATCTCACAAACAAACAGACAAACACACACAGACACATATCCTGTTTTCCCAGCAGTGACAACATTCATTTTGCATATGTGTGGCTATAAATGTATGCACACTGCCCATATGTTAACAAAGGATTTAATAAAAAGTTGACTAATAACAAAAAATTGACTCCAACTTTGGACTAAAATTGTCTGCTAATCTAAGAAATAATTTTCTAAGGGGGTACTTGATCTTAGAATAAAAAAAATAAAATAGAAGGGCATGTGACTTTGTATGACGTAGGTGGTCCGTGGTGGACTCTTTGATGAATCATGACAGCACGGCACTGATTATCTAGGAATGATACAACTACTATTTTCACTTGGTACTTAATATTCTAATATTAAAATCATCAGTGTAAGAGAAATATCTCGCTTACTTGCTGTAATAACAACATGCATTCAAGCTGGCATGAACTCCACAAGTTTGTGCAAAATCTAAAAATCCATGTTATTCTACAATGATTTCACAAAGAGCATCCTATCATCTATGAGAGCATCTTGGCTTCATTGTCTTCAAGCACCCCATAAATGCTTATTGTGGTTCAGGTCAGGGACACGGACCTAGTACATGTTATTGGAATGTGAAACAAAACCTGAATACACAGAGAAAATCTACGTAGCCACAGGGAGGGCATGTTCACAAGTAGGACTGGGGTCAGGATCAAACTTGGGATTTTTGGAGCTATGTGGTAACTCTGTTAATTTTACTGCCTTCACAATGAAAAGCACTGCACTCCGTTTGAGAAATAAAGCGAAAAATGTGTGCATTGTCAGTCATGTTTCAGATTGTTTGCCACTGTACACAAAAATGTAAGATGAGGATGTAATCTTGAATGACAATTTATTACTAGAAATTCTTACCAGTATTAAACAAAAATTTATGGGTAATTGCTTTATGCAAAAAAAGACAATTGCACAAACTGATTTGTGTGTAAAGTTGTTACATAGAAGAGATACGATATTAACATGTAGACCTAATTATTGACCAGTATGAACTGTGTTGCAGATAATCTAAAGCCTTTACTTCATAATTTCTTAAATTACCTTAGCTAAAACAACTTGCCACACAAGAGGCACTTTTTAGACAGAATAATGGCAACCATATCTATTTGCTTTCATCTTTTTGATATATACAAAGAAAATGTGAAAGTATGAGTAAAAAGAACAGTGTGGTGGAAGCAGAACTTCGGTACTAATCTGCTAACAAATGTGTATGTCTGATTCATGAATGACTAACTGTGTCTCTTTAATTTGTGCTGAGGTGCCTTTATTAAGAGCACATTTCAGCTACTAAGCTTCAGAGGGTGTAGTGTGTTGTTACACTTGTGTTTTGGAGTATCTGTAGTATCAAGGATTTAGAGTGGTTTCTGGTTGGCTGGCTGGCATCTTTGATCTGCCTGGCCTTTTGACAAACATTCTCTAACTCACTAATCCACATTAATGGTTGGGTTAGATTCCATCTTTTCATCGTAACAGAGAAAGTGGGGGAAAGTGAGCAGCGGATGAGTGAGGAGAGGTGATGAGAGCAGAAAAAAAAGAGAGCGAGCGAGAGACACATAGCGAGACAGGTAGTTGTAATGTGGAATACATGTTTTCTTTTCCATTTTGGGGTCACAGAGTCTCCTTGTCCCTGTCTGGATGTGTTGAAGGCAGCATGCTTTGGTAAACTGGCTCACAATGAGTGCTAATCAGCCGTGTAATGTGCCGAAGGCAAAAGCTTTAGGACTTTTTTTACACTACACTACACTACACACACACACACACGCACGCACGCACACGCACGCACACGCACGCACGCACGTCTGTCTATCAATTTACATTGACATAATTACTGTATATTACTATGGTTCATACATTTTTCACCTCACCTTAACTTTAACTTCAGTAACCTTAAGCAGATCTTTTAATCATCATTTGGTTTTCCAAAAATCTGCAGTTTTTAGAAAGAACGTAAACTTTGAAACACAAATGTCAGATTTTGTGGTCAGCGACACATTTGGTCGTTAAAATTATACTTAAACCTGACTCCCCTGCCCCAAAACACACACACACACAGACACACACACACACACAATTTGTCACTTTGGGGACTTTCCACTTAAATTAAATTGATTAAGTTAATGAAATCTACGCCTACGCTTAACCCTAACCTTAAGCTCATTTACCAAAACCATTTAGCCTCTTGTGGTTTGTAAAGTTGTTGTTTAAAAATCAAACAAACCAGCAAACTGCCCCATTATAAAAAAATGTCCTTTCTGTACTTTTGGAGACATGTCGTCCTCGCAACTGACATGAACACACACATACAAAGCAAATTGGGGAGGGGGTTTTATGGGAATGTAATGAATACAAGATAAAATAAGCCCCAGACAGGATGATCCTACTGCAAGTTGGGCAAAATATGGAAAACAGGGGCACATGGTAGGGAGCAGGGCTGAAAGGGAAAAACACATGGCAAGAAGCAGACAAACCTCAGTTTGGCAGTGAGTGAGTTGACAGAAAAGACTCATTTGGGGTTTATTAAGTAAAATCTGAACTTGGCACAGTGTGTGTGTGTGTGTGTGTGTGTGTGTGTGTGTGTGTGTGTGTGTGTGTGTGTGTGTGTGTGTGTGTGTGTGTGTGTAATGAAATCGTTTAGTTTGTAGAAGTGGAGTGGAGAGCCTAAAAGCAAGCAATGGAACTGACTTACAAAAGACCTTCTGCTAGTCACTCAAAAATCCTGAAGAGGATTTTCCCTTATTTAAATTATTATGGGTGCTAAGACCAAACTGAAAAGAACCACAATTATTTTAGTTACATTAATATATAACAATTATTATATATGATACAATTTGTCATATAAAATATGCATATAAGTAGCAGCAAGAGCACTGACCAGTATCAGTTCATTTCATAACACTGCTAGATCACCAGATGAATTGAACTTATGAACTTATGCATATCATAATTTTCTGTTAACTGCTCCAGTATCAGAAGGGAGCATTTCTAATTACCAATAAAGTTAAGGTCACATATAGGTTTAATCTTACATAGAAGTCCTATAACACAAGTCATTTATTGCATCCTTAATGTTCCACTATAATCAAACCATGCACTGACATGCAACTTGACCAGAGTTGCTGTTGGTATAACAACAGTTTTCAACATTTTAGGACTGGTACAGTCAAAAAACTGTAGCAAAACCACTGTAGCACTTTAATTTATTTTACCATTTTCACAACCCATAATCAGAAGCACTGGGGTCAGTATGAAAAAAAATACTTTTAGAATCATTTAATTTCAACAGTGTGTATGTATCTATACATCATTATTTAATATATATTTTATATTATATTAATTAATATAATACATTTATAATACATGATATGATAATACACACACACATATCTTTATATATATATATATATCATATTTAACTATATATCATATTTAACTATATATCATTATTTAACTTATTTATGATTAAACACAATTACAAGAAAGTTGAGACAAGGCATTTTATGGCAAATATTGAGGTTTAAAAACTAAATAATGATGTGATTTCAAACAGGTGTTTATGATCATGATTTCATACAAAAAGTATCCACAAAATGTTGAGCATCTAACGGAAAAAATATGGGCAGTGATATCCAGGATGTCCAGTACATTTTTTAAATTCTTAAAAACAATTCCTCAAATAAATATAGGAAGGGATTTGCATATTTATTCTTCTAATAGTATAGATGTATGATGTAGAATATGAAGTTATCAAAAAATAAGCATTTCATTTTATTTCATACAAGATCATCAGAAGAGCAAATGAAAAATCAAAGAATATTATTTGATTACTTAAATGAGATGCAAGCTCAATGATAGTGATTAAGTAGCAAGTGCTACATTTATGGGAGTGAACAGAAGGATGTGAAACTGGACGAGAGTGCTCCACATTTACTGTTCAGTAAGGTGTACGTCACCCAAGACTGCAAAAACACACCAATGTGGTATGGACAGGATCAGATCGAATTTTTGTGAGCAGTTTATATCATTAAATTATTCAGAAGGAATTTCAGTCTGTAAAGGATCAGAAGCCTAAATTAATGACCTGTGATCTCTGATGCTATCACACAGTGGAATCATGTTTTGTGGTCAAAAAAATCTAAACGTTTTTGAAAGAAATTAATGCCATATGCTCCAGACCAAAGACAAAAAGGACCATCTTGAATTACATCAGTGACAAGTCCAAAAACAAGGGTCTATCAGGGTATGGGGTTCTTCCCTTACCAAATGTACTAATGCACTAATGTGATGGCTGCAGTAATGCAGAAAAGTACACTGTCTGAGGTTTAAGAGCATACTGCTCAGAAAAAATAAGGGATATTAAATTATGGGATATTTCAAACTGAAATAGCTGCATCTTGTAAAAAGTCTGTCCATTCATTTTTCAACATTCTGTTGACAAACTAGAGATCCTCATCCATTCATGGATGCTGCTGTTGTACTTTATCATGATTATAATCACCTGTTTACAGCACCTGTATAAAATCACATCCTTATTTAGTTTTTTAGTAGACTTAAACTGCTCCTGTGCCAACATTATTAACATATCGTGCTTTTTCAAAACACGTTTTCCATACCCAACTTTTTACATTTCTAACTTAATTAAATGTGCACCAAAGTAATTAAATGTTTAAATCCAAAGGACTGTTAGAATGACAGGGAGAGGCAGCAATTATGAAGTAAATACACATCAAAAGTAGATGGCAGTTGAATCCAATCCACATACATTTGGCACAAACTGAACATCAGTTAATCTACTAAAGAGTGCTGTGCATTTGGCACACAACTAGTGTTTGAATAATTAAATGTTAATGACTACCAGAAAATAGGTTTGTTGAAATATTCTTGCGCCATCGGCGTGCATGAACCTGAATATTTGGTTCTATATAATGTATAATATAATATAATACTGAGTTATAAGATATAACTTGCGCATGCAAAGCTCGTAACCTTATGGGTTGGAAACTACTGTCTTACAGCATTGTGACACATAAGGAATGCTCTGCACCTGTTTTTTAATGTAGAGGAAACCCATAAGCTGGACTTCTCTTGCATCAACCCTCTTCCCTCTTCCCCTTGGCAATCACCCCAACACAGTTAAATGACTTCATTGAAGTCCTGTTTGCTCAAGTGCGCCAGGCCAATTATCTAGCCACATTCAAAGCCCATAATGACACCAATTATGGCTGCTGTGAGGGCCGAGGTGGCAAGGTCAGTCACTCGTTGTGTGTCTGATTGTTTGACTAAAATAGGGGCAGATAGGTGTGACTACGGCTCTATGAAAAAAAGAAACCAAATCACAAAGGGAGGGAGTGAATTTGTGTGTATGTGGGATTTACTTGGCTATTATACCAGTCTATTACCAGTGGTCCTTTCATGCCCTCTCAATCTCCTTAGCTCACCAGAGCTCATTAGCTCTCTGAAAGCTCAATCTATACTCCGAAACTCACTCAACGTGTGCATATGTGCACAAAAGAGTTGCCCCCTATCAAATCCCTCTTGCTGTATTGCATGTACTGCTCTAAGCTTCCATTCTTATTCTCTTTCATGAGGTAGTCTTGATACTTTTCTATGATTGTGATTTGTGGCTTTTTCAATGAATTGTTCTACTGTCATATACTGATGAGCTCTGCTATATTTTGTGGTAAATCACAGCTCCTTTTTCCTATATTCAGCTCCAAAATTCCAAAAACAATATGGAGAAAACAAGTATGTGACTAATTACTTCAATCTAACACTAAAGGTGGTGCTCAGGTGGCACAGCTGACTAATAAGCTAACACACCACCGCAGTCACCTGGTTTTCAGTACCAGTGGTGCTTTTGGGCTGGGCTGGGCATCACAGGCAGGCTTGTAATGTGCCTCAGGGATGGTGAGTGGATAGGGGATCATCCCCCAGGCTGCAAGAGAAACCATGTTGATTGAGTGCCCTGATCAGGGACCATTCTGTGACCCTTATCAGGGGTTAAAACATGGGAAAAAACACTAATGCAGTATATGTGCAACTTAATTTTCGTACTTTATTCTTTCTAGTAGAAGAATTCATTTAAAAAAACACACACAAATTGCTTATTTACAGTCTTACAAATGCTTATGACCAAAATAGCACAGATGAGGTCATTGATGGCTCAGTGTTTCCCTATGCTATAAATATGAGGTGATACACATTCCCTTATCCTGTCATTATCATGAGCAAGATAAGAGCATAAACAAACTAAATGAGCAAGCTATACTGACCTTCGAAATTAAAGCTTTGACTACAAAACAGTCATGTGCATAAATTGCAATAAAAAATGTTAAGGCAATAACTAAGGTGTTGCATATGTGAAACAAGTTCCCTACCTGAAGAATTGTATTTACTACACATGCAAGATGTTAACAAGAACGTATCTCCAAACATACAGCATGTACTGAATAGGAATATTCTTAATTTGCTTCCTTATTTTATTGTTATAGCTAATATACACTGCTAAGGGGATATTTTATTGGGGATATTTCATTCTGAGCATGCGCATTGTATTTAGTATTATTTATTTATTTATTATTGCATTGTATTGTTCTGTTTGTTGTTCTGTTGTGACAACACACAAAGAATAGAAAATCATTGTACACTCTGTATTTGGTGAATAAAACATTAAATCATTCATTCATTCATTCATATATCTAAACAAAACAAATCTTCTATTAGTCATCTTATTAAGATTGCTTAAAATGACTTACTAATATCACACCTGTCACAATTTTATCGGCTCAAAAAGCTGAGCTGAAAGTGTAAAACCTCTACACAAGTAAGTCACACTGCTACTCGGTAATTTCCACACTTTTACAAGCACAGTTTAATAGATTAGTACAATCTGTGCTTTGTTAAAGAGGAGCAAGGGAGCAAATACACACATGCAGTCACACACATTAACAGCTAAGAGGCATTTACAGCTGTGTTTATACTGGGCCGAAGCCACAGAATACTGACAAAGCACTGAAGATAGTGAAAACATGTATATAATTATCCTAGTGGATATTCTCATGCACACCTCAACCAGGATGGAATGTGCAGCTGCTGGTTAGTTGCCAGTTTTCGTGTTACAAAGACACAAAATTGTGGTAAAATATTACTATTATCAGTAGTATTAGTATTATTATACTTATTATTAATGTTGATTAATTCATTATTATTGCTTTTAGCGCAGTAAAAATGCAACCCCATTATTGGTTGTACACAGCTAGTACACTAGATGCCATTTTAATAAAGAACTTTTACAGTTCATACATATGGTTCATGGCACATAGAGGGTGTTTTTGAATTAGTGCATACTGATTTGTACCCCCAGTTTGACTCTGACTCTGCCTGTGTGGACTTTGCATGTCCTCAGCATGTTCTCAGATGTTTACTCCAGGTTCTCCTCCCACAAAGACAAATGTGTTAGGTTAACTGGCGTTTCTAGAGTGTCCTTAGTGTATGAGTGTGTGCATGACTTTGTGAGTGTATGTGAGCTACTATGTTTTGGCGTCCTGTCTATGGTTGTGTTTGCCTTGTGCCCTGTGTCACTGGCTAGGCACAGGCTTTCCCACAACTTGAACAGAAAAGACAATAAATGAATGAATGAATATATTGCAGTTATAACAGCTTACAGCAAGTCTTAGCTTGTTGTGTGCATGAAACAGCTATGCGTAAAAGCTGGAATTATTGTGTTTGTAGCTTTTTTATACGCACGTAAACATTTTTGTATGCAATCTTCTTAAAGTTTCTGTGAATTCTTCTTAAAAACGTCAACTCATCCTTACTTAATTTATCAAAGGGAATGACTTTAAGGCAGCAGTTTATGGCAGGGCCATGTTCCCTTGATGTGTGTGAGGATTTTTTGGCAATAAATAACTACACAAACTTGTACTTCATGTTATGCTAGTTGAGAAGAAATCACTGAACATCACACTTACAACAATGTAGAGCAGTGCTTCATGATCTGTGCAACTGTTTCATTTTACTCATGAGCAGGTGCTTTCATTCTTATAACAGAATTAACAGAAGCTACAATCCATAGCTGGGTTAAAAAACCTATTCCTGAGAGATCATGCTAGAATACATGAAATTGTCATATATAAGTGTTTCAAATGCATGTTGGTTTTACTGTCAATCCTTGCCAAAGGATCTATCACCAGTGTGTGTGACAGAAAAGGTGTTTTGACACATGTAAATGCTGCCAATTAATGTAATAGTAGACACACACAGATGTGAAGTGTGGAGAAAAAAACAGGTCTTTGACAGGAAAGTAGCAGGACATGTTTCAGCAATGCTAAACACTAATGTAACACAGATTGCAACATGTCTAATTACTGAGCACATACTGTTCAGCATACCACTACTCAGGCACATGTTATTGTCATTGCCAGTCAAGTCATCATAAGGTGTCATAATAGCTACTGTTTAATGGGCATGTAAAGCAAATTATTTCTGCAAATGATATGTCTATATAACCGCATTGGCAATTTCCTTTTTGGAGAGTTAGGAATGGACAAATATTAAACAAATAATAATAGATAGACATTTAGAATAACAATAAAGATAATAATTTAAATAATAATTATATTATTATAATACTATTATTATATCTTTATTATACATATTAAATTATTTAATTATTATTATATTCCAATTTATTTGCAAAACATAATTATATTTTGATGTCACTCATTCTACTACAATCAAACCTGCATAGTGACTCAAAATTAATGAAAAAATATAGATGTATGCTGTTGCTAAGTTGCTTTAGTGTCATTAACCTAAATCTCTCTACTTTGTGAGACAATACTCTGGACAGCTGCTGTTCACTTTCTATTTATTCCCCAAGCTATTTTCCCCTCTTGTAACCGACTTACAGTATACTTTATATTGTAGTTTATATTATATAAAAAACGAATAAAGCACATCACTTGAACTAATGTTCATTACTGAAATAACAAAATACTTCATCATGCTGTAAATACAAATGCAAACAAATGTTCAAAATGCAGCTGGAGCTACTGATTACTTCCTCAAAAAGGTAATCCCAAAATATTAATACAAATACTAAATATTTCTAAATGACTCCCAAAACCCATATTAGCCCATACCAACTAGAATGTGCAAAGACAACTATTCTTTGAATGCTTTGTTTAATTAAAGACAAGCATGCTTATGCAAATTGAAATCTTCTTTTGTATGGAGCGTTTAATGTTTTCCTGAAGTAGTGGCTCAAATCTATCCAGCAGATGTCACTTAGGACCGGAGTTTCATGCTTTGTGAAATATTCAATCATTTTGCAAAGCTAAGGCGTCAAATTATTCAAGTTTTAAGAACTTTAAGATAGCTTGGTTTCTCCCATCTCTAGACATGGGCAAAATGATATAAATAGGCACTGAACAGGAAATTTGTTGTAAATTCTTTAATTTGACTTTATATGACTATATATATTTTGTTTAGAAACACAAGCAAAAAAATTAAATTGTATTAAATTAAACTGTAATATTACAGAAATACATTTGTACATTTGGAGTATCACATTAAATGTTCAAACTGCTATTTATATATGCACTACCTATAAAATTACACAAACACAATACATTTGTTCTCACATTTTAGCTATTAATTAAATCCAAATCCACACACCAATTTGGAAATCTATGTTCTCTAATTAGCAGTATCAGCCACATCACACCAGCCATAGACACTTGCCTACTTCACACATATATGCCTGACCTTCAAGCTTTCTGGCCTCAGGCTACTTTGTGTCTTTCAGTTCTGAGATTACAGGACTATTCAGCTGTGTAAGAGTGGCTTGGGAAAGGGCATGGACGTACCCCTACCTGTCACTATGTGTGTTCTATGAAAATTTCATTTCCACAAAGTACTATGGCCTGGAGCTTCTCTACACATCAAGTCAAGTCAGACATGTGGTAATATAGCATTTGGTTTAGAAAATCTTATGACAGCAAACAAGAACTGCAGCAGCATCTCAACTTTCACAAGTTTTGGTTTGCCCTACAATCAAATCATATCACGTTTTACTGCATATGTACTGTTCATATTCAGTAGTTTAGTGTAATGTATATTCTAATATACTGAAACCGATGCCACATGTCTACACTAAGGTGCAAAATTGTTCAGTAAGTACTAACTTAGTTTAACAAACCTAATAATTTAAGGCATAAACTATTTTATGGAGCAGATGAAATAGTGGCATAGTGGCACGTTGCAAAGGTAACACTACCACACAGTACAAAGTAGTACGGCAAGAGCCCAAAACCTCTAATTGTGTAGCGACATAAAGTATAGGGCTTAAAGGAGATGTTGTGGAACACAGTTCAAAGACATTGTATTTATTCTTAACAGTAATTCTCAGATAGCTTTATCTTGTATTATTACACAGGGGTGGCTGCCATGTTCTTGCAAAAACAGCTGAGTGAGAAGGAGGATTATGTTTCATGTATATTAAATACCTGCAACTTTGATAACTTACAACACTAAACAGGGGGTACAAACAGTGTGTGTATGACGTATTTACACACTCTTGTAGGAAGGTAGGTTGTCTTGTTGATGGGCTTATCTCAGAATCAGTTTTGGAAAAGTTTCCCAGAACCCAGACAATGTCTGCAGCTCCGCATTCCTCTTTAAACATTTCATTAAAACAATCAATGACTTAATCAACCTACAATCGCCTAAAACATTCTAAAACTGAAAGAAAAACAAACATATAAGCAGAAGAAGAAACGTCCAGGTCTGTAGTGTGTAACAGTCGAATGTCCATTAACAGTTTAACAGTCCGTTAATGTCCATCTTTCAATTAATTACTAATAAATTAAATGCAGACATTAGTTCTGCTTCTCCATCCTGAGATGCAGCTGATACCTGCTGGATACATATAGTCAGTCAGGCAAAATTTAGAGGCTGTCAACTGTCAGTCAGGAAAGGAAAGCAGATCTGAAGGTCACGAAGAGAACAGCTCAGCTGTCACACTGCAGATAGGATAAGGGGTGGTTAAATGACTGAGTGGAATGCCAAAATCCTAAAAGCAGGCAACAGAAAGCCAGGATTCACTCATAATTCCGTTCTTATCCCTGTCATGAACCGTCTTGTTTACAGGTAAGGGGAAAAAGAGTCACACTAGCTACGGGGTAAAACGTCTGTGTGTCTGCCTGTGTGAAACTAAATGCACAGACACTGAAAGTCTACATTACACCCTAAAGACACACATTTGGGGACAGGATGCTGATGACATGCAGATCTACAATGCCTGCCAGCAATGCAAACACCAGCATCTAAACTTAAACTACATTTGCATAAGCAAGCACACAAACCAGTATATATCTTGAACATGGTTAAAAAGTAATATTGAGTATTATAACGTTCACAAACATATACATAATGACTCGTTACGACTTCATTATATGATGTAATATAAAGTCTCTAGCCATGACACAATTTGTGTACTGCATACTTAGAGTTCTAGCAGTAAGAGCACACTGGTACACTGATTGGCATGTAGTGTGATATTATTACCATTGCTACTGAAAAAGTGGTGAGCATTTTTTTGTAGTTGCATCCTGCTAAATGTACCAGAAGAGTGAGAGCAATCTAGCTGCAGGAAAGCATGAATGTTGCTACACCATATGCATATGGATTTATAGGGGGTTCTCTGTGCAGTTAATGATATGGAGGTAAATTTCATTTACTTTCAGAGCAAACATGAGTAGTGTGACATTATTACCATAGAAAACAGAGGTGCTAGACAGTAAACACTAACCCAATGGCAGGCACCATGGTCATAATATTTTGACAGCAGTCTTGAATGTCACTCACATTCCATAGTAAAGCCCACCAGCAAGGAAAATGCAAGAATTATTTAGAAGAATAGTGAATGCCATGGTCGCCAAACAACCATGAACTATATAAGGCAGATAACAAAGGGACCATTTCCTATTATTACATGTACATTTGTACATTTTGATTACATTTAATCATGTACATACAGCAAAAAGATGAACATACAAACATTTTTAGACCGGCTAGACATAAAGATTAACTGAATTTGGGCATGACTTGCAATCCCCTCCACACTTTCCTGATTCCCACACTACTTATGAAGCACGGATTAATTACATCACGTGTTTAAAATGAAGTTCCTATAGTAAGTATACCAGTCTGAAAGACTACTACTACTAGGAGTGTATTCATTTATTAAAAGTATTTATACTGTCAGTCTAAATGTATTTTCTTCAATTCGATTTGTAAACATATGTTTTGGTTTTGTTTAAACCTTGCTCCATTACTTACTTGCCGCCAATATAATAGCTTATGTATAAAATGATGTTTTATATTTCTTCAAAGCGTCCAACATTTTTATGTGCACTTTTTGGAGTATGTAAGACAATATGGGTGACAGCATTATTTACATCCTGAGCAAGTGAAATGCACTACACAGAGCAGGCTCTGTCAGTAACTGGTGGTTCAGATTAAAAATTAGTTCCAGAGAGTTAAGTGTTTTCAAATGAAGACCATCTGACATTGAACGTTTCTTTCAAAGAAAACCATAAGGACTTGTTTAAACAGTTAACTTGAATATGCCATGTATCTCTCGGACTGCGGACAGAGGAAAAAGCAGAACTCATTTACGCTCATTCGTGGATTCATTTTACTGGAACACGAGGAGTGCTTAAGTTAAACACTGGTTTCCGACTGCTGTGCTAATTAATACGGATAATTTCATTGAGTTTGTCGATCAAGATGTGAGTGTAAACTTTAAAAGTAGTTCTAATATCAAATGAAGATGTGGAAGCAAAGTTGTAGGAGATGGCTGTACACGCGTAAAACCACAGGTCAGTAAACTCCGACAAAAAGCTGATTATGATTATAACGTTCAAGGATTGACGTACTTGTCAGCTATTTAAACATAAAATCGGTTTCAAATGTTTATAAACGTGTCTTACTTGTTTGTAGCGTCAGAACAAGCCTCTAGAAACTTTCTCCAGGGCTGAAGTGAACGTTTTTGAGCACTCAGTGTAGAAGTTCCTCACAGAACATATGTCTAAATGTATCCAGATTTCTTTTGGAGATCCTTTGGAGACTCGTTTTCAGTATTGGTGAATGAACTGGTGAGGTCGGACCATCAGCGGGCAGTGGTAGAGCTGTTCTCGTTTTCCTTGCACTCCGCGATCACTCTACTCCAAGTACAACAGCGCAACAGGTGAAAACCGAGTGTATAATAAAAAAAGGTTTTTTTTCAAAAAAGTGTGATGAAATGTTCAGTGCGTAAATTTAAAAAGTTCGCCTCGAAGTCCCACTGGACTTTTCCTTTATTATAGAAAGAAACCCCAATATCGCTGATGCTCTCTCGGCGAGGTACAAGCAATAAACCCCACACACATAAACTCCTAGAATGATCAGGAAAAGACTTTCCTCCAAAGACTCCAGATACGGGATAGCCAGAGCCCCGCATGTGCAGCTCTATCTCAAATGAGTTTGAGATTGAATGGGTTTGGATGAGTTAGAGAATAGGCCTGCCCTCCTCTCTCCGCTTCCCAGCCCAGAGCTCCAGGCCGCGTCCCAAACCGCACACTACCCTACTATAGTGTATGACTAAACCCCACAGGCGGCCTACAATCCCGACATTCTATTTAGTACTGTAGTTTGCGGTTTGGAACGCACCCGAAAAGCAGCGGAACCACAAAAAGCGCAGCAGCAATTCTGAGGGATTCCTATCTGACACAAGTCTGGAGTAAACTTCTCATGTGTCCCAGCCTATTACCGTGTATGACTGAGAGATGGTTTAATGATTTATAACCATGCATTCATTTCATACTGCTCACACAAATTAGGGGATATTTCAAAATGAAATATCCCATAATGAAATATCCCCTAATTCTTGTGAGCAGTGTATATTACGAGTCTGTAATACAACATTTTTTGTAGGTAATGTTGAT